>JAWPHD010013376.1:0-68769 GCA_037043455.1 Cyrtodaria siliqua
ATCGTTAAAATTACAGTGATATATCGTTGAATATAACGAGATATTTCAAACTAGGCTATACAGTGCGGGTGTATTAAAATTGTTGATAATCCTACAAATGCAGCAAACACTATGAACACTGACTTGGATATTATACATAAAAGGGCTCAACTTTCAACCCTTCAAAAACTGAATCCATTTTAAACTTAAAAAAAATAACAAATGTGAAATGTGGATGCTGAAAATCACACTTGGGCCTTATATTTTCATCAAATGGAACTTGGCATGAACATTTTAAATACATTAAATAAAGTCTTGGACAACAACTAATATACTCAGCAAAAAAAAAAGAGAAAAACTAACAATTGTAGCATGATTTTCTTTTAATAACATCCACACACAATGTCATCGAAATATACCGAATAATTAAAAAAGAAAATCACAGTTTAAAAACATAGGTGTAAAAACGAAATTAACAAAACTTAGTAAATGTAAAGATTAGCGACAACAGCACAGATTTAGCAGTCCATTCAAATAACAGACAGATATACAAAACCTGGCTAATATCTCATGTGTTCACCGTTAAACCGAATACTCTCAAGAATGCGACGTCGCATGCTTCTGACGTAACGACTGACGAAGCATCGAGCATATTTGGGACGTCGTGTAGGTCGGGAGGACCCCATCCAAAAGTGTTCAGGACCTTGCAACAGCACTTGTCCGCGAATGGAACGCATTAGCTCCAGACTTCGTCAGTCGTTACGTCAGAAGCATGCGACGTCGCATTCTTGCGTGTATTCGATGTAACGTTGTACACATGATATATTAACGAGGTTTCGAATATTTGTTTGTGTATTTTAATGGACTTAGACTGTTGAATTTGTGCTATTGTCGTTAACCTTTACATTTGTTCAGTTTTGTTAATTTCGTTTTCACACCTGTGTTTTTAAACTGTGATTTATTATTTTATTATTCGGTATTTTCTATGAAATTTTGTGTGAACATCAAACAAAGACGTTATTAAAAAAGAAAATCATAATTCAGTTATTAGTTCTTTCGTACAGTCGCAGATTTTGCAGGAAAACAAAGTGGATACTTTTTATATTTGCTGAGTATAGTATGCGCAAATTAAAATTTCGATTAGACTGCAGAGCAGTCTAGATATAATATTATACAACTTTTATTAGATATATCTTAGAATACCCAGACGTTGTCTGGGATAACTGTACAATGTTGTCTGGGATAACTGTACACAGTACGAAGAGCAAGATGTAGACAAAATATGAACCAAAGCAGTACGAATAGCTACGTACAGGATATACAAACTTAGTTTTAATTGCAACTATATATATTGACAATGGGTGGGAGCATATAGTATCAAAACACAAGAAACATAACCTTGTAGTATTTTTTAAAATGATTCATGACCTTAGCACCTAGTCCATTTAAGGCTTTGATCCCTGATAATATAAATGAAACTGCGAATTACAACCTAAGAAAGTCAAACAATATTCGTTTCAAAACGCAAAAGCAACTCTTTTCCAACTCCTTTCTGTCATCAACTATTACAGACTTGAATGATTTGCCACTAGATATGAGAAATTCTTCGTCTCTTCAATTTTTTAAAAGTCAACTTTCACATAATCGTTCATCAATCCCAAGCAACTTCTATGCCATCTTCGGGATGGTTAAAATTCTGTACTATTGATTTTATTAATATTGAGTTCTGCTCAACCCGGGGCTAGTGGGGCGTGAACGGTAGCAAGCATATTTCACTACCGTTCATGAACAGTCTCAATAAAACGGAGACTGCAATATTTCTTATTTATCGTGTTTGGCCGTTCCAAAGGTCCACTCTCATACTCTTTCCTATACATGCAACAGGCTTTTCTAGATTCATCATACCCGAAAAAGAACTAAATGTAGCCCACAAAACAAATACCTCTTCGACAAAAGCTTGATTGGAAAAAGGACTCTTACTTGTATGGCAACGAGAAAAAAAAACAGATGCATGTAGTCGTGCGATAATAACACGCGCATACTCATCTAAACATCGAACGAACACAGACATACTTAGCACACAAAATACATGCGTGGAATAGCAATGTGCTGAACACGAATGGATTTGTGCAAAGAAACGTTGTCAATTTGATAACGACAATTAACTTTATTAACATGAAAAAGTTATGTCACGCAATAGGGGACAATACAGCAAGACGAAACGACAGAGTAACAGAACACTAAACATAAATGGATAAAACATTAAAATGCACTCCACACTTACTAAACCATATCAAAAACTGGGTTAAAAATGCAAATATTCTGAAACACAGAAACGTAGACACATAATCACTAAAGTTCCTTCTATATTGAAAAACGAAATTTACGATATCAACATTAAAATATCCAGGTCGCATTCCAAGTCAAAGTTCAAAGTTGACACAAATCTCGAACAGGAAATGTATTATTCGCACGCATTAAAATTAAAGAAAACTTCTTTGTTAAAAAATACTTTATTATTGAGAGTCGTCATCTTAAAAATGGTCAAGGTCAAAGTTTGAATTTCAAAACTAAATACCGATCTGGAAGTTTGCTGTCTATGACTCTTTCCTGTTGAACATATGTTAGCTTCTTTATTTTTTCATTTTTAGTACACTAACTGTTTTTTCCCATTTTAATAAACGTAATTGCTTGTTTATATTAGAAAATTACAAAGTCTTATAAATAGATAACCTTACGCTAAATGAAGCATATACTTTATTATCCCAATGTTTAAATACAAGAGGTGTTCAACTTATAACGTAACACGTGTCTTTAAGATTTAATTTTTATAAAAGAGTACGTGATTTAATTAAGTGAAGCTGTCATTTTGAAAGTATGCATTTACAAATATATCCAATTTCACACGGTTTGCGTTAAATTGCATTTTGAACTCTCCAGTTTTTAAGCCTGTATAATTTTATTGTCGCAGGGTATTGCCTTAAACCAAATCATTGAACTAACTGCATATACACTCCTACAGAAATGCCCAGGAAAGTTCAGCCAGGTTGTGTTATTTACGGTGTCCTGTTGGGGCCAGATACAATGTCGTATTGTCGTGGGCGACAATGCGACGCCCGACAACGAGACATCGCGACATTTCGATACGACAGTGCGACATTGCGATACGACAACTCGACATTGCGATACGACATCACGACATTGCGATACGACATCGCGACAATTATGTCATTATGTCGTATCGCAATGTCGTGATGTCGTATCGCGATGTCGTGATGTTGTATCGCGATATCGCGATGTCGCATTGTCGGGCGTCGCATTGTCGTGCACGACAACGCGACATTATGTCGTATTGTACGGAAGCGTATTCGTGCCTCGTCTTGTTGGGTTATATTGAATTTCTCATTTTAAACTATCTCGAGTTGTTATGATATTTATCTATATATCGATGTATTTGTGTCGACAAAACACGTTGTAATTCAATAAATGCAAAACAAATACGTTGAAATGGTACTTTATTTTACAATAAATCGTTTTTATTGAACTTGACAGTTTTTTATTTTCTTTATATCGCGTTGAAACAACACGAATAAAAATATATCAATATAAAGGTACTCGACGTAATGAGAATTATGTGTATTACACGAGATATTTATCTGATATACTCGAGATTGTTATTTCAAGTTATGTGCAGTTTGTCGATAATGTGATATAAATATGTCGATTTAAAATCTAAAAAATGGTAAAACAAATCGAGTTAAATTCGTGCTTGATTTAAATCAAATGTACACCGGAATGATTAGCCCCGGTCATCCGGTCTGCTTCTGATTTCTTTGCTACGCTTTGTTGTTCGTGTATTCTAGTCTCGGACAGCCAAACATGTATGATGTATATGTCTTGCTTGCAGATATCGGTTTTGGCAAAATAGGCCGATTAATGTACCCACTAGCGATTATCCGAGTGTATTCGCCATTTCTTCACGCAAATAAAAGTCAACGTTTGCAAGACCTTTTATTTGGTCTTATCTACCCAGACCTACCCAGAAGAAAACAATAAACGTAACCATCTCTTTCAGAATTTAAAAACTGACTTTGACCAATCATCGATCATACCCGTTTTACGGTATGACCTCGTTTTGAGGTGTCAGCAATTTTAAAGTAACTTTACTCTAGCCTTGGTCACCCGGACTGCTTTTAATTTCTTCGCTACGCTATGCTACACGGATTCAGCCTGGGGAAACAGCACCAGGGCCTGGGGGGAAATGGATGGTTGAACTGGCAACTAACTCTGGGGAGATTTTGGCGAGACTTTGATAGAGTTTTTGTACAGTAGACGTATTTTCATGTTAATTAATAGTTTTAAAATTTAAAAAGTCTTACTTTTAACTTGTGAGGAGCAGCACATGATGACAACATGTGTAATTATTACCTGATCTCCTATATAAATGCTATATCGTCATTTCTTGCTAATTCACTTAGGAAAAGACTGTTCCCGGTGAAACCGAGCTGTTACCGGGCTTTAGTTTCGACTGTTTCCCTCACGTGGCGACGTTACGACGTCACCTATTTTATGACGTTTTGGCGCTAAGGTCGGAATCTACAGTTTTCTTTGAAATTCAGTCTATTTTCAGACATGTACACTAATTAGGTTAAATAACTTGAATTCTATTTTTCAGAACTAACAAACATGCCCTATTCCTGAAAGACCATATAATTTCCTCTCAAAATATAGCAAATACATGCTAGAAAGCAACAAAGTCAGTTTCTCTGCCTACAAATACAATTCATTTACCCCACCCACTTAGCACTCAAAAAATGGAAAACATGACATTTATAGAGACACGGCAGCATATACCTGTCCCTTATTTGAGATATAACACATCCATAATTGAATGACAAACACTCCAAATTGTCATAAAAATGCTATTTCTACATACCTTATCCGGCTTTTTTTTCCGTAATCTTATGTCGAATGGAGAGATGAAGGTATTGATCAAGTAAAGCTAACATTTACAACATAGCCACCAGTTACTAGTTTCTGTTTACAGACTCTATACCGGTCACAGTACAAAAACTTTATTTACACCAAAATTAACTATTATGTCATACTAAGTCAAAAACACCACATTTGTGGATTTCTTTTTTATTGTCTAGCCTGTACATGGCTTTTAATCTCTTAGATTTCTGTTTTATAAGAAATTCCCCATGGACATTCATTCGAAACTAAGGAGTCTCCCCTAAAGTGTGTCTGACGTCGTGGCGGTTCTATGCACATCTGAATTAGTTTTTATTACCATTATAAAACAATTTTTCATTTTCACTGTTTCGTACAGTAACATTAATCAGGTAATAAAACAGTTATCACCTGTGTATTTGGAGAACAGTCAAAACTGTTTTCCCTTGGTGTCGGGGGATGCCACTGCCATCCCCTCCACCTCGGGAAAACAGTTTTGACTGTTCCCCAAACACACATGTGATAACTGTATATTATTACCTGATCTCCTATATAAATGCTATATCGTCATTTCTTGCTAATTCAATAAGGAAAAGACTGTTCCCGGTGAAAACGAACTGTTACCGGGCTTTAGTTTCGACTGTTTCCCTCACGTGCTGGAATTTCGTTTGCGTGACGTCATGTTGCTTTTTTCACCATAGGTTTCCATTATAAAACAAATTTTCATTTTCACTGTTTCGTACAGTAACATTAATCAGGTAATAAAACAGTTGTCACATGTGTGTTTGGGGAACAGTCAAAACTGTTTTCCCTTGGTGTCGGGGGATGTCAGTGTGAACTGTTTCCCTCGGCCTATCGGCCTCGGGAAACAGTTCACACTGCCAGCCCCTCCACCTCGGGAAAACAGTTTTGACTGTTCCCCAAACACACATGTGATAACTGTATACTAAACTGTTGTGTTATGCTGTTATTTTGACATAATATTAACTGTTATCTGTTATTGGTTAATTTAATGTTGTCTGTTACGTATTGATAGTGTCCCCCTCCAACACCCACTCCACTACCGACGTTACGTTGTAAACCTTCTCTCTTCTCACCGCGGGTTTGAATCCCACTGGGAGCTCGACTTGTACGTGATGAAGTGTCGATTCTTACAGATGGTCTGCCTCCATAAAAATCTAAATTGACCGTCAGATATAACCTTACATGTGTTGACAATGACGTAAAACCCCATACAAATAAACAAACCTCCACCACCTATCGTGAAATGTAAAATTTATGATTTTTATCTTATTTACTGTGAACTGTTCACTTGTGGCCCGACCCGATTGTATTGTACTTGTACATATATGGCAATAAAATATGTTTAAATCAAAAACACATCTATACTTTTAATCAGCACATAGGCATTATTATATGACCTGAACACCTGTGTGAAGTTTTGATAAACAATTTTGTAGTGCACATTTTGCCGTTATTTGACGGGTTAGTTTCTTTAAGTTATATATTTTTCTTTTTTTTTTGTTCTTGCATCTACCTATTAATCTTCCATTTAGTCAACCCCCTGCTGGGGACCTAGACTTTCGCGCGTCACCGAAGAGAATGTTAGTAAGAGTATGAAAGATAAAAGAATACAGTGAGATAATGTACAGCTAATTGCCAGGCTGAACTGTTGCAAAAGTAGTGCCACTATGCTAGAGGGCAGTGAATTTCAGTGGACAACAGTCCGCGGGAAGAAGGAATACTTTTTTCCCTTGGAAGCAGAAAACACAAACAATAGGGAAAAGTAGCAGAAACGGTTGTATTGAGTCTGTTCATGAGAAGTGATATATACACCTCTCACCACCCCTAACACCGGATTAAGCGGTATTCTACTTTAAAGTCACAAAAATTAGGCTTAATGATCCCGAAGAGCCAGTAATAACACTACTTGCTTGCTTGCTTGCTTAGTCCTTATTTACTGCTTGCGTGCGGTCGTGCGTGCGTGCGTGCGTGCTCCATCGCTCGCTCGCTATCTCGCTCACTCACTTACTTTCATATCAAGCAGTACAGAACAAAATTGTTTCCCACTAACGGTATCTCAATCTTGTGCGAAAACCAAACGCAAGCACACATATATTCGCCTGGTTCCCCAGGTAAACATTAACACAACTATTAAAATTTAATTTTTATTCAAAAACTAAATCTCAGAACAACCGCCATTGAGAGTATAATAACTACTATTTTACCTTTGTAGATGAAAAATATCAATTCGTTAAATATGTAGATAATTCCATTCGTACCCGGAGATAAAAACTGGTATGTCTTGTTTTAAATTGAAAAGACTGACCAAAAATTATGCGACCTACTAAGCCCTCAAATTAATATGTAATTTTGCATTAAAAAATACCATGGTGCAGACAGAGACCTTATTACGTCTCTGTGGGTTGACACCGTTAAAATATCCACAAAAGCAAACTCTTGTCAAAACGAGATTATATCATATTGGATTTGTACTTTCAATGACAAATTACTGTTATTTAAGTGGCCATATACCATTTATTGTATAACATTCTACCGATGCAATTTATAACAAACAACTTGGCAACTTGGCTATCACTTTCTCTTTCTTCAAAATAGTTCATAGGACAAAATGTTCAGTGATTTATACGATACAAAAAAATGTTTTATCGGTATTCGCAATATAAACCCACCCACCCTCTCGTGTTATTGAAAACAGTGTTTTGGGCTTTTTTATGTCAATGTTTTTAGAACAAGGAGAATTCAACGGTTTCAGTTTTTCGCGGTCACAGCACTGACTTATTGTGTAGTTAATAAAACATTTGACGTTTTCAACACAAGAACTATCAATTAGGTACATTTGTCTTTGTGAACTGCTGTAGCCAGGGTTCATAAAGGGCAGTTTTTCGCAGTCACAGCAATGACTTATTGTGTAGTTAATAAATTTTTTGACATTTTCAATACCAGAACTGTCAATTAGGTACATTTGTCTTTGTGAGTTGCTGTACCCAAACATGGTTCATATAAAGTACATCTATATGTTTTAATTAACTACATATGTTATCTTACTTCTATTTTGTTGAATCCGTGGCCAATATATTCCAATAAACATAAACTATAAACATCGCCTTGTACTGTTTTAAATCCATCTTTAATAGCATACATTTATTTTCTTACCAAAATAATTCATGTGAACTATTTGGAAAGTATATTAGGTTAAATTAAACATTTTGAGATTTTAAAGTTGAAGATTAGATAATACCAACGTGTAAGACAAACAAGTGGAGACGAATAGTCATACTGTGAAGTGACTCTACAGTTATGTAAGTGAGAATGTTTTATTTGTACTTTGTGCATTCAATATATCTTTGCACACATGGATGTGCTGCCCTTATGGTGTCCGATGACCTTTTTGTTTGTTGGTGCACCGTAAAACATAATTTATACAAGCACACGCACGGGAAAGCACTCCCTCACACACTTTTATTTATATATCAAATTATTGAATACGCATTTATAAAATCCATTTACTTTCAATGTAAATGGTAACGTCAGTATTCGCCCACATCTCACGTGTTGTAAAGTCACAGTGGGTATGTTATATACTTGGAACTACTATTTTGCATACTTGTCCGGGATTGGTGTAACCCACAGTTATATACATTACGTCACAGGAAGTTTGTCACGTGATAAAAACAAATCTTAGTAATTTTGATTTTATTGTTGAAAATTCTCACAATGTTATTCAATTACATGATTTTGATGAAAATAAAATGTTAAAACCTTTTTTGTTCTAATTATTCATGTTTTATTAAAATGCGTATCAATAAAAAGGTTTGTAAACATTGTACGTACAATGACAGTTGACGTTTATTAGTACAATGACTATGACAATTTGCATGTCAGCGCCATTGTAAGTTTGGTTCCAAAGTAAGAGTCTAGAAGTAGTGCCACTTGCTTCAAAACATTCTTTTGCAATGCACCGTCTTAAAAAAAAAAAAATGAGAGAAATTGTCCTATAGAAATCATTGCACCCAAACGCAATGGCACCGCAGAACCGTAATGGACAATGAACAAAGAGCAAATTAAATATACAATGAAAATGACAACACAAACACAAAGAGTGGTGAAGACATGGTTACCGACTTGGAACGGTCAGTAGGCAATATGGCCAACTGGTTAAATTAAATTGATTTTAAGTGTACATAACCTCCATATTATCCTGTCTTCAGTGCTCAAATTGACAAGACAGTATAAATAAAAGTACATCCCATCAAATTAAATCTCTTACAACAAAGTCCACATCCAGATAAATCAGGAAACTATAAACTATATACGTAAAATTATATATATATAATTATGGTAGTGACTGACTGTAGACGGGTAAATCACACAGCACGAAGTATGAAGTAAAGGGTTTAAATCTACCATAAATATAGACATTTCTGTCCATATTTATAGACATGGCTTGACCCTGCTGTCTAGTTTTATAGACATTGTATACGTTCAATACATTACAAGAATAAGAACGTTTAGGCATGTTTATTGTTGAGTACTATAAGTACTATGAGTTTTCAGGGTTTTGGGTCGGACTGGGCTCCATGTGCATTGGTTTGGGCTCCGATCTTGGAATTTCGAGTTTGACGTGTTTCAGATAATGCAAGTTATTTAGTCCGTTAAAATGCTAGCTATTAGCATGTTAATATTTTATCTGCCCAACAGTCAATTGACATTCAGTACGTTTGCGAACCTGCTGGACTCTCATCTCAGATGGGCTCTCAGCTAGATACAGACCTTTTTAATAGACATTGCTTGTCTGTGCTGTTTATTTTTATAGACAGCACTGTACGTTCCATACAGTACAATAATGCGGATTACTTATGAACTTTTAGGCATGTTTATTGTTGAGTACTATATGTTCTACGAATTTTCAGATTCTTGGGTCGAACTCGGCTCGATGGGCATGGGTGTTGGGCACCGAGCTCGGACTTTCGTGTTTGACGTGTTTTTTTTTAGAGAATGCAAGTTATTTAGTCTGTTAACATGCTAGTAATTAACATGTAATATTTTATTTGCCCAACAACCAATTAATATTAAGTGCGTTTTGGCACCTGCTGGACTCTCAGATGGACTCTCAGCTGGATACAGACCTTTTTGCTGTCCATTTGTATAGACATTATATACTGTAGAATACAAAACAATAATGCGCATTACTTATGAACTTGTAGAACGCCACAATCGGATTAAATCCTTAACGTGCTGAGTGAATAAATGAATAAATAAATGAATGAATACAGCCGTCTCTCTATCTATCCAGGATCTCTATTATAACGGACCCTGTTATATCGTAGAACAAGTTCCATCTGCTAGATGAATGAATAAATGAATGAATGAATGAATGAACGAACGAACGAACGAACGAACAACGAACGAACGAAGCCGTCGCTCTGGAGATCAGCATCGGTAGATGAAATAACAAGAGCTGTCGGAGAGCAGTGCAGCTCGACTATTCGATTTTTCAGACAATGATAAATTATATAGCTAGTATATACCATCGGAAATCAAGGCTAAATCAATGTGGGTGGGGTTGGGGGATGGGGCTTGTATAGAAACTCGGGCCGATATAAAATTATGTGAAATTTTATTATTTTTGTCTGTTTTAATCCAAAATTGCTGTCATTTTAAAGAAATGTGTGGTCGTAAGGCAACTCGGGGAGAGAGCTGATATCTGGCAATTTTTATTGTGGCCTGATTTCATTTTTTATATTGATATTTCATCTGTGTATCTGAATTTAATCTAAATTGTTTTATGTAAAAGATTGCGTTCAAATTAAAAAATATTAATATCCAAATAATGGAAGATAAAATGGCTATATGTGTAAGAATTGACCAAAATAACACAGAAATATGTAAAACAAATAGAGTTTCGATGGGATGGGATGTGATCTGGGGGGTGGGGCAATATAGCTATATATGTGTAAGAATTGAAAAACAACACAGAAAAATGTAAAAAAATAAAAATAAAATACAAATATTCCAGTTTCGAGTGAGGTGGGGTTGGTGTGTGGGGGGCGCAACATAGCTATTTGTAAGAATTGACCAAAACAACACAGAAATATGTAAAAAATAAATAAAAATAAAATATAAATATTTCAGTTTCGAGTGGGGGGGAGGGGGTGGGGGTGGGGAGGCAGGGGGAGTGAGGGGGCAACATATATGTGTAAGAATTGACTTAAACAACACAGAAATATGTAAAAAAGTGTGGAGGCGGGGAGAGGGGATAGAGGGAGTGGGGCGGGGGTTGGAGGAGGCTATAAGAAATCCCAAACCAAAATTATAGATATATACATGGGGGTGTGGGGGAGGGCAACATATATGTGTAAGAAGCCATGTAAGAATTGACAAAAACAACACAAGAATATGTAAAAAACATCAAATAAAACAATCAAGTTTCGAGTGTGTGGATGGGTCGGGGGCGGGGGTGAGGCAGGGTGGGTGGGGGTGGTAGAGGGCAACATATATCTGTAAAAAGCTATGTGTAAAAATTGACCAAAACAACACAGTAATATGTAAAAAAAAAAAAAAAAAATTAAATAAAATTATTTCAGTTTCGAGTGTGTGTGTGTGTGTGTGTGTGTGTGTGTGTGTGTGTATGGGGGTGGGGGTGGGTGGAAGGAGGTTGGGTGGGGAGGGACCATCATAGCTATGTGCAAGAATTGACCAAAACAACACAGAAATATGTAAAAAAACAAAACAAATAAAACAGAGTTTCAAGTGGGGGGTGTGGGTGAGAGACGGAAGGGGGTGGTGGGCAACATATATGTGTAAGAATTGACTAAAACAACACAGAAATATGTAAAAAAAAAATAACTGTGGAGGTGGGGGTGTGCGGATGGAGGGAGTGGGAACGGGGGTTGGAGGAGGGAGCCCATGACCCAACATGGGTGAAATATGAATAAGATGCATAATGCTATAAGAAATCCCAAACCAAATTTATAGATATATACATGTGGGGGTGTTGTGGTGTGGGGAGGGCAACATATATGGGTAAGAAGCTTTGTAAGAATTGAACAAAACAACACAGAAATTTGTAAAAAAAATAAATGAAATATATTCCAGTTTCGAGTGTGTGTATGGGGGGGGGCAGTGGGGGGAGTGGGGGCAGCATAGCTATGTGCAAGAGTTGACCCAAAGCAACACAGAAATATGTAAAAAGAAATAAAAATATCGAGTTTCGAGTTGGGGGCGTGGGGGTGGTGGGAGGAGGGGGCAACAATATGTGTAAGAAGCTATGTAAGAATTGACCAAAACAACACAAGAAATATGTAAAAAAATAAAAACAAAATAAAAATATTCCAGTTTCGAGTGGGGCGTGGGTGTGGTTGAGGAGGGGGCAACAATATGTGTAAGAAGCTATGTAAGAATTGACAAAAACAACAGAATAAATATGTAAAAAAATAAAAACAAAATAAAAATATTCCAGTTTCGAGTGGGGCGTGGGGGTGGTTGAGGAGGGGGCAACAATATGTGTAAGAAGCTATGTAAGAATTGAACAAAACAACACAAGAAATATGTAAAAAAATAAAACAAAATAAAAAATATTCCAGTTTTGAGTGGAGTGGAGTGGGGTGGGGTGGGGGAGGGGAGGCGGGGGTGCAACATGTGTAAGAATTGACAAAAGCAACACAGAAATATGTAAAAGAAAAATTAGTTTTGAGTGCGGGGAAGGTGTGTAGAGGCGGGGAGAGGGGGAACCATATATATATGTGTAAGAAGCTATGTGTAAGAATTTCAAGTGTGTGTGTGTGGTGGGGGGGTTGACAGGAGGGTGGGGGTTGAGAGGCGGGGGTGTTGGTGGTGGGCAACATATATGTGTAAGAATTGACTAAAACAACACAGAAATATGTAAAAAAAACAAAAACGTATGGAGGGGGTGGGTGGAGGGGATGGGGGCGGAGGGTGGAGGAGGGAGCCTATGCCCCAATATGGGTAAAGTATGAAAAAGATGCATAATGCTATAAGAAATCCCAAACAAAAATTATAGATATATACATGCTTACATGCAAACCTAGATCTGCCTTTATTGCACATTTTATGGGCCATCACAATTTGCAAAAGACAAAATTACTTACCCAACCCTTTACAACATAATATAAGGAAACCAATTCCCAAATTTAGTTCAGCTAGGACACGAAATGTTAGAGATACAGACCTGTAAACACAGCTTACATGCAAAATTTGATGTGAAGCAGACACATTTTAAGGGCTATCATAATTTGGGTTCCATGGGAGCTCATGGGTTACAGGAACCAAAATTGCTTATGCAGCCCTTAAGATAATGCTATAAGGAAGCCCATGGCCAAATTTGGTTGTGCTAGGATAAGAAATGTAAGAGATATAGACTTGTAAACACAGCTTACACGCAAACCTTGATGTGGGACGCCGACGCCAACGCCGACGCCGACATAAGCTCTTTTATTCTTTGAATAGTCTAGCTAATAAAACTAAAATTTAATAAATGTTAAGTCAATAATAGTCATATAAACAGTTAAAAAGACAAATTGCATCATACTATTTAAACATGATATTGATAATTGAAAACGGTTTTGCTTTTTTGCGATAAAATAATTGTAATATTATGCCGACTCAAATAAAACTTTTTATCTTGCATCTTGTAATATATTTAGGTAAACACCGCTATTTTTCTGTTCTAGTACAATATTATTATTTAGTACTGCATACTAAATATGTATAACATGTATATGCTACCATTTATATTTTGAAAGTTAAGGAAATTATTGCAAGCAGGAATGTAAAATACTAAATTATTGATTCTCCCCGATTCATTTTCTTAGAAAGTATGTCAATCTGTTAATTCATTTTCAAAAATAAACTCTTCTTACTGGCACATAGTCATAGCGTTTCTTTTATGTTGTCTTTTAATAGCTTAACGGTTAAACGAATGACCCTATTTCAAAGTCAGAACTAATTGTATAATTAAATATATGAATTCATGTCTTAAATACGTCGGTATTAGATAATCCTTAACTGATGTATTTTCTGGCCTACTTTGCCACTGACCGTTCCAAGGCGGTAGCCCTATTGTCAACCCTTTTGTGTTTGTGATGTCGTTTGCATTTATTATTACCTTTGCCTTCTTGTTTTTGTCTGTTTGCGTGTTTGTTTCTGTGTTTTGTGGTTGACTGTCCTCCTTGAATGCTACTTTTCCTGTCCGATCTTTTTATATTTCTTTTGACCAATTAACCCTTAGCCCGGTAAGAACAACTATAGTGATGTATGCGACCAGTGTAACCCAGATCACCCTGTGAGTAACTGTACTCAGCTCGTCACTAGCAATTTGAAATTTTAGAAGCTGTCAGTCACAGAGACATAGATAATATATATATATTTAAAATAGAGTTCTCAATATAATCCTTTCCAATGTTTTATCCATTTGAAATTAAAAATGATATTCAGTTGTGCCTGGAAAGAATCCACGAAGCAAATCTTTACCGTTGAAACTTTATTCAGGACATACTACCTTTAACAAATAGATACACATCATAATAAAAACACATATTTCATTAATGCCTACACAAACAATGTCATACTATTGGTCGGTCATGGCTATTAATATATTCTTTACAATAAAAGTAGATATGAAAGTCAACAGGAAATGAGGCAGACTTAATATTCAAAATAAGGATAGCACAATGATGACAATGTTTATGAATATAAAAACAAAAACAAAAACCTAGAAAGCCACAAAGCAAGCATTCATTTACTTGAGAGAATAAATCAATAAAGGCATAACAAAACAAGATTGGAGACACACATTAAACTTTACCATCCTTTCAGTCATCAGAGCGTTCACAATCTGTCCGGTCATCGCACAATCAAAGACGAAAGCATAGTGGCGAATTTTAGATGGACCAAACGCTAGACAGGCATTGTGTTACAAAATGATAATGTCATAATATATGTTGATAACTTTTTAACACGTTTAATAAATATTGTATAAAATGAACATCCCAGGGATCTTAAGAAGTTTGAAAATCACGTCAACATAGACGTCAGATTGTGATAGTCATAAACTTATTTGAAGACTCCTATCTGTGATATGATATACTAAATACAGAAGGGAATGTTATATATGATAGGTATAACGCAATACAGTGGAAACCTTTTTTAATTCTTTTTTTGAAAGTGGTAAATCCAATTGCAATTAAAACCATTACATTTTTATTAAGAATCAACAGAGAGCGTTACAACAGGTAACATAATGAGTACAAGTACGACAACTGACAATGGAGTCTGAACAAATACGACAACTGCCAGTGGAGCCAGAACAAGTACGACAACTGTCAGTGGAGACACAATGAGCAAAGATAAACTAGCCCATGACGACGATCTCCGATGTTAATAATGCTGGTAATGATTATATGCAATGTATGCATGTTTGAAGAAACTAACCCGCCAAATAGCGGCAAAATTACAATAACAAAACCTTTTATCAACACTCTGTCCTGGTGTTCAGGTCATATAATAATGTATATGTGCCGATAAAAATTCAAGGTTTATATACGTGTTCTTAAACTACCCGTGATTGAATATGCGTAACATGAATTATGAGTTTGTAACTCTTAATTCGACGCTCAAGTTTTGGGGTATAGCTGGACTGGTTAAAGCCGTTTATATTGTGTCTACAGAGTTATATATATACCTCGTCGTCAGTAGGTTAAAAAACGGTGTACATAGGTTGTAAAATGTGGCTGTTGTTGGCGGGATAGCCACTTTAATTCATGAGTTTGTGCACTACTTTTGAACTTGCTTAACCATGGCATTGTTGAATATAATTTAAATAAATGTACCACCATTGTTCTGTGTGAAGGCATACGGTGTTCATATTGTCATACAATTACCCATTTATGTTCGGTTATATATTATGGTATCAAATAGTTATGTTGTATTACAATATTAATAAAACACAGTGAAGATAATAACAATACAACTCGTTTATTTCCAGGTGTCATTGCAGCGGTGGGTGGAGCGGTGGGTGGTGCTTTTGTAGCTGTGAGTTTGGTAGCCCTTATTATAATTATGCACAAACGATGATACATTTAACACAATACGTTATGAACACATAACCTTAACACACGTATTACGGTTATGGTTTTATAATTGCATTTAAAATAACATAACACTTTCAGTACATTTAAACAGTAATAGAAACAGTCTATTACTTCGAATATTTATTTCAATACAAGATATATAAACAGAAGAGTTGTGCTGTTCCAACGAGAATTTAGCTCTAAAGAATCAAATGTCCCTGAACTAAAAGAGAAATATTGGCATATTGTTATTTAAATTGTTACTGTGCATTATATTCTCAATACTCATATAACGTACCTATGATTCGAACTTTGGTTTATACATGCGTCTTATGCGTCTTATACTATAGAGGGATAAAACACAGCATCATGTTAATAAAGACGATTTACGAGTATTTTATATAATTGAATTGAATTGAGTTGGATTTTATAGTCGCACCAACAGCTAAGGTCATATGGCGACTTTTCTAGCTTTCATTGGTGAAGGAAGAGACCCCAGGTGCCCCTTCGGTAGAACCACCGGCGTTCCGAAAGCCAGCTGGATAGCTTCCTCACATAAAGATTCCTAGGCCCATGAGGGATCGAATCCACAGCGGTGAGGGGCAAGTGATTTCAAGTCAGACACTCTAATCACTCGGTCACGGACGCCCCAGTATTTCATTCAAATCGTCGTCTCTGATAATATGTTGACAGAAACAGTTCAGTATTATAAACCATTGTACTAAACTGAAGCATTTTTTTTATTTAATATCATTCCATTATCAATGTGGTTTCCGATTTTCAATACTTGCAGTTAGATATATAGAGACTATTTAACTGCTGCGATCGATTATAGGGAAATTCTTCACGAGATGATAGACGTGTTGTTCTTTTCACGAACGAGCCTATGCGAGTGAGTGAAAAACAATCACGACTACCATTGAGTGAAGGATTTCCCTATAATCGAACCCAGCAGTTAAATAATATATTTATTACATTTTAAATCGCTTTGTGTATAATTTTAACCTACATTTTTCACTAAATATTGAACGTTATCGTCGGATGACGGTGACGTCAGCAACACTTTATTGACGTCATATGTCAACGTCACAGTTATTTTTGTGTTCGGAGTTAGTTATTAATATTTATCGAATATGAATATTCTTTCACTGAGAAATCCCAATCTTTTACCCATAGAAATGTAATAAAAACAAATAACCTCATTACAGACTAAACCAAAGCCATGCTTACACTAGAGAGTCAGCACAACTTTCAGACGAGCCAAAGAAGAGAGACACTTACATGACAGAAAACGACATGTACGACCGCGATGAGAATTTAACTTCTAAGACTACAAACGGAGCAAATGTTTCGGAATCCTCACCGGATCAAACAGGCGCATGCGATAAAGCCACTAACGAGAGTCTCAGAGAAAAACCTTCGTTCACATGATGAACCGGATAGTGGTGCATACGGGGTTGGACTCGTATTAATTTGCTGCATTGGATAAAGAACAAAATAACAACACTTTCAGACCGTGTCATTTATTCCTGAACTAACTGTGGCATATTTGTCACTGTTCCACGTCGAGTCGAAATATAGTCTCGTGTTGCATACACTGTCAGTTTTTACACATCTGGGTCAGGTCACAGTTTCTGCATAGTGAGTTATTCGGTTCTTCTCTGTGGCAACAAATAGTCCTGCAGAAAGTTAGTACATATGTACACAATTCATCAGAATGTGTATTTATTCGAGGTTATGAGCAAATAAAACATGCAGATATCTTCTTTTGCCACTTATCAGCGCTGAAACATCAAACACTATTTTTTAAAGTACTACTTTCGAGGGCTACGACCCCGGAAGCAAAACAATATCAGTCCGACACCATACGCGGATTTCTTAAAAACAGAAGATATGAAAATGAGTCAGCTGTAACAAATGGTAGTCCGGCAAATTCTTCTTACAACACCGTAAACGTGTAGAATACACTACACCAATGTTCGTCGCCTATAAACGAAACGGATGAAGATGTTCAAAACCAGTTCGATGATACTAGCAATGCTATAGCGATGATCAAGTTGTTGTTTACTTAACAATGATATGCTGCCAACTATACTGAGCAAAAAAAGAAACGTCCCCAAATTTACCCATAGATTTAGACACAATGAAATTATATTTTATTTAATCCTATATGCCAATACCTTTGCTAAAGGCCAGCACTGTCATGAAAACAATTTTCTTTGAATCAAACTTGTGGGAAAACTTATTCCCCTTGATTTGGTTTAAACAGCATTTCCGGGTCTTGTGGTTAAAACTTTGAGTTAACACAGTTTTGTTATATTGAAATAAACAGAGAATGACCTCATCACCACAAAAAACGAGAAAAGACGCTGATCTTTTCACTCATTTGCCAGCAGTAGCAGTAGTACTGCTACAGCCAACTTCACGTTCATAGATGATTAACAAGTTTAAAAATAACCTGATTATTACGTGCGTATGTATATATTTGTGTGTGTGTGCGTGTGCGTGTTCGTGTGCGTGTGTGTGCGTGCGGGTGTGCGCGTGTGTACCTCGTCGTCAGTAGGTTTAGAAACAGTGTACATATATTGCGACACATTTGGCTGTTGTTGGCGGGATAGCTACTTTAACTATATGTGTATGCGTTTCTGTTTCGTTTCAGTATAGTATTTCCATAGTACATTAAGGTCACTTATAGCACAACTTGATAACGTATCGTCTGAAAAAAACAACATGTAGGATTATTTTATCGCAATCCGTTTCATATATGTTTTCAATTATAACATAAGAAGTTAAATTATCGGTTTTCTATATTTAGTATTTGCAGTGAATGGATAACAGGGGTAAACGATCCGAAACATCCGGGTATAAGGCAGGTGTCTACACTATTACCAGCGGTGTTAACACAACATATAATTAGTTTGTTAAAATTAGACGTTTAATGTAGACAGGATGGATTTAATACATAACTTCTTATGGTTGCTGTCATGCCTGATATGTTTAAAGCCAGGTTAGTTGTATTGTTAACATTGTTACCAACAGGTAAACTGATTGATCTCTGTTTAGTTTCATGACGCTACATGTGTGTCTTTTCACGAATACACATTTATTTTGTATGCAACGTGTGACGAGTCCCTCCTTCAAGGGATGTCATACTTTCTAATATATGTTTCTCTTGTTCTCCGTCATCTCTATGTCTCTAAATGTTTTCATGATTGTTCAGTAAACATCTGAACAGTTATTAAATACGGACACGTGTAAAATATCATGTTTGTGTTTCGTATTTACCTGGTTCTGAATGTTGGCTTGATTTAAGGATGCATGTCACAACTTAAATTCAGAGCTGAATACACAACACTTACAACTTGTTAATGTTTCCTACTTAACCGTTTTAAGTAATAGATAGAGTATGGTTTCATTGAGTTGGTTCATTTAAACATCGAGATGGGCGTAGCCTATCGAGGTGTTTAAATTAACCAACGAGATGAAACCATCTACTCTATTTGTTTTGCAGCATGTCCATTTCAGCTCTATTTCAGTTATTCTAACTGTTATTCTCACTGTTATTCTCACAGTTATTCTGACAGGTCTTATTTTCAATTAAACGATTTACACCTGTGTCTGAACAAAGAGAATTGTGTGTGACCATGCTACAACTTATAATATTTACGGCATAAGACCTCGCTTCGCTCTGTGTAGATTACTTATTACTCGTATGTCTTAACCATTCACCTGACAGTGTGTAACAGCTCACTACGCTCTATGCTTTAACTGTGATGTTAACAATGAGCTAGTTTATATTGTTCAATAGAATTATGTTGTACGAACGCATTCAAATATCATGAAAAGACAGTATTCTCGTCCCGATATCTAGAGGGAACGGCAAAAATAAGTCTGACCCAAGTAGTTATAAACCGGTCGTACTCTTATCATGTTTAACAAAAATGTGCAAAAAACTGTTCCTAGAAAGGATCAATACTTTCTTGGAGATAAAAGGTACTCGATTTTCGTGCCTGCAACAGCATATGACTGGGTGTAGCACGATGAACTTCTAGCCAAAATATTACTGGTAAGCTTTGCCGCATTTTGAAGAAAGCGTATACAAACCTTAAATGCGTGGTACGATTAAACGGTATGACGTCAGATCCGTTTGACATCTAACGTGGAGTACGTCAGCACACTGATCACCCGGCTGCAGGGAAGTCATATGGTTGCAGAGAAGTCAGATTGGCGAAATTGTTGGAAGTGGATGGTGGGGTTAGTATTTTTGCTTTCTGTTGCGTATTTTGCTAAAATATTTGGAAATGAAAAGGAATGACAGAGGAAGCTTTCACTTTAAAAATCCGGTAATAAAACGACGTTAGTGCATATAGCACCCTGTATAAATGTCCAAAGATTTGTAAAAACAATGAAATTTTCCGAAAAAAACACAAATAACGAACTGATATTCGCAATTGTAATTCAATTTAAAATGCTTGTCAAAATCGTCAATCCTTTCTGTATAACTGTACAAAGTAGCTCAGTGAAATAATGAAAACTTTCCGAGTTATAGCATTTTAAAGACGACAGGGTAAAAAAAAATAGCGAACCGGAATGTCAGATGTGTTTTACAATTGCGAACGAAGAAGTCATATTGAACATTTTGGATGCGAACGGGAACATGGGGAAGGTCAGATTGTTTTACGAATTGCGTTTTTGACGATTGCTAGGGTAACCACTGTACATTTTGGATTGAAACTTAACACGAGTACTTGTAATTACATATAGATGTTTTCTGCGCACGCATTTAGTAAACATTATGTTACCCTTTGACATATTGGACATATATGTTTTGTGGTAAATAGTAAAGGCAATGCAACCTCAATTGTCATATGAAGACTGAATTCAAATATTTTTGAACAATTGGTTTGTGATTTTATGCCCCGAAGGGTGGGCATATAGTAATTGCACCGTCCGTCCGTCCTTTCGTCCGTCACACATTTCGTGTCCGGTCAATAACTGACATTTATGGAGGGATTTCCACGCGCAAAATCCAGGTCCTGGCTCCAATGTCAAGGTCACCCTCAGACGTCAAATCACGCTATATGGCGCTATATTTGATTTTAAGTCAGGCCAAATAAACAAAATCCTGTGTTTCCGGTGGCCCGACCGACCCTATGTTTAAGGGGCCGACCCTAAAACGTTTTATGCAAAAATTAAAAAAAAAATCTATTTGTTCTGGACATAGATTTATCACATAGCTCATATCATGGAAGTGAAACATAACACCATTATATTTTTTTGTAATCCACTGGGCACTGATATATGCAAATTATTACCAAATGACATAGCAAAAGTGGAAAATATTTAAATATTTAAATATCACACACCAACTGTTCAAAAAATATTTGAATTTAGTCTTCATATGACAATTGAGGTTGCATTGCCTTTACTATTTACAACAATACATATATTTTATTTACTCAATACGTGTGCTGAAAGCATCTATAGGTAATTACAAGTACTCGTGCTAAGTTTCAATCCAAAATGTACAGTGGTTACCCTAGCAATCGTCAAAAACACGAAAGAATTGCTTAAAACAATCTGACCTTCCCGTTCGTATCTGAAATGGTCAATCTGACTTCTTCGTTCGCACTTGTAAAACACATCTTACATTCCGGTTCGCTATTTTTTTTACTCTATCGACTTTGAATTGCTATAACTCGGAAAGTTTTCATTATTTCAATGAGCTACTTTGTACAGTTATACAGAAAGGATTGTCGATCGCGACAAGCGTTTTAAATTGAATTACAATTGCGAATATCAGTTCGTTATTTGTGTTTATTCAAAAAAAAACATTGTTTTTACAAATCTTTGGACATTTATACAGGGTGCTATACGAACTAACGTCGTTTTATTACCGGATTTTTAAATTGAAAGTTTCCTCTTCATTCCTTTTCAAATCTTCATAATCATTTTCCAGACATTTTAGCAAAATACGTTACGGTAACAGAAAGCAAAAATACTAACCCCACCATCCACTTCCAATAATTTCGCCAATCTGACTTCTCTGCAACCATTTTAACTGTGCACCACTTGTCGCAGATTTGTTTTTATTTTGTTATGAAAGAGATTTCATGTTGAGTCTTTCACCAGATACCAAGGCAGATGTTATTGAAGCCTTTAATGACACCTCTCGGTATCTGGATGACATATTGAACATTGACAACCCTTTATTTCCAACTATGGTTAATAATATTTATCCTTAAGACCTTCATCTTAACAAAGCTAATATATCAGATAATAACGCTTCTTTTCTTGATTTAGATCTCTGGATTGAAAATGGTGAAATTGTTAGAAAAATCTATGAAAAGAGAGATTTTAATTTTGACATTGTTAATTATCCCCATTTGGATGGGGGTGTTCCCCGAGCAACTTCTTATGGGGTGTATGAATCTCAACTTATTTGTTTTTCAAGAGCTTGTACTCAAGTTGAGGACTTTAATATTCGTAATCTTTGTATAACTAAAAAGCTACTCAATCAGGGTTACCGTTACCATAAACTTCGTAAAACCTTTGCACAATTTTATTATCGTAACCCTGATCTTCTTTCCAAATATAAAAGTAATTTAAGGACTTTTCTGCGACAAGGACTATCACAACCTGACTTCTATGGTGATGTGATTTATAAACTTCGTAAGATTCTTGGTCATGATCACTTTAATACTATCTTTGTTAAACTTTTTAAAAAGTATATCAAAAGAGGTTATGACCCTATAATTTTGCAACGTACTGCATGCTTGGTAGTGGACTCTTTTACAGTTCGCCACTATGCTTTCCTCTTTAATTGTACGATGACCGGACAGGCTGTTACGCCTACCTAAAGCCCATTGAGACGACCCTACCTAAAGCCCATTGAGACGATGGCGTTTGATTTTTGTCTATGATCTTTCTTGTCGTGCCCTTAATGGTTTATTCTCTTGTTGCTCTGGCTTCTGCCAAGTCATTGACTGCCTTCATTGTGGCTTTCTAGGCTTTTGTTTTTTTGTATTCTAATTACACGAGCATATTTGTGTTTTACTTATATTGCCTATTGATGCTGCCTTGTTGGTTAGACATTAGATCATGGCGGGGATTTCTTTATTTACACTGTCCCGTTTTTAATGGGATGACAGTAGGGTAAGTGTGAGGTTTGGTGCACCCTAGAACCGGTTTAACCCCCCATTGGCCTAATTTGCCACTGACCGTTCCAAGGCGGTAGCCCTATTGTCAACCCTTTTGTGTTTGTGATGTCGTTTGAATTTAATATTACCTTTGCCTTTTTGTCTGTTTGCGTGTTTGTTTCTGTGTTTTGTGATCTTTTTATAGTTCTTTCCCTACAGCCGGTTGATCAGAGTGGTCTGGGAGGGGTCCTCTCTACATTTCTCTACATTTCTCTATCTCGTTTACGTCGACGAATTATTGCAAATGTTGAAATCTTCCAAATTCAGCGCTAAGGTGTTAAATCAGTTAAAAGTGGGACTCCAACATTCGCAGATGATATACGTATTATAGCACTTACCCCGATAGGTCTGCAACATATGCCTGACATTTTTTACATATATTCCAAGAAATGGAAGTTTACCATAAGCGTAAACAAATCATTTATTATGAAATACCCTTTAAACGGACAGATACTGCACAAGAGATGAGATTTGGAAATGCATCCATAGAACAAGCAACCAATATAACTCATCTAGAAATAAATACTCAAATAATAAGTTATCACAACGAATAACAGAGCGATGCCAAAAAGCCAGAAATTCGTTTTTTGTAATGATAAGGCTTGGAGTTCGTCCCCTGGGCCTAAACTCATTGATATCGGCAATTTTATACAGGAAAAGTATCATACCAACCGCACTATATGGTTGCGAATTATGGAATACTGTAATACATGTTAAATAGATTCCAACATTTTATAGTAAAAAAGATTCAGGAATTGCATACACGCACCCGGTCAGATATGTGCGAACCAATGTTGGGTCTTATACGTCTATCCGCAGAGTTTGATAAAAGCAAACGTGTATTTTTGCATAAGATTCTAACACTGAATAGTGAGACGATATGCCAGAATGCATTTTTAAGACGGTATTTTGTGTATCTTACAAATACGAATGATAACCAGCATAGTTTTATTTCTGGTATGCAAATTGTTAGATACATATGATTTACAGGGCATCATTAATGACTTTTTACGAGATGTGCATACCACCGTTATCGCTTAAAAAACACATCTATGGCGTGACATACTAAACTCCGATCAAGACTTTGCATACTTTAAAATCTTACATACTCGTGATAATATACGAATTGTCGCGCGACCACTCTTCTCTATATGTCGTAGATCTCATTGCATTGTTATGGTCCAGATCAGTCATTCTGGGCGATAAAACATGCATAACCTATTACAAGTGAACACCAAGACACAATCTCTCATGTCCTTTCAAGTGTTCAACTTGTAGAAATGTGAAAGCCGCGTTGCTTAACGACCTTAAACTTATTTGTGGCCAGGTATTTACCAACGAGGTAAGTTTCAAAATTTGATGGACGAAACCAGATTTACTCTGAAAATTCTCGGTACTGATATAGGTATCTCGCTCTGTCAAAGTGTCGAAGACGCGTTCTTAAAGCGGTTTTAAATATGCTTTCGATTGTAACTCTTTATTTTAATAAATAAATGAATAGCTCTTGCAGTATTATGCTTGCAGACTTAACTTAGCACTCAATATAAAGAACACGCTGACTGACTACCGTCATGGCTCGAACCGTTAATGAAAAGTTAATTAAACGAAAAGTATATAGATGCATAAATGAGTATGCGTATATATGCGTATATGTGTATGTATGTGTATGAGTATGGGTGTGCATGTGTCTATTTGTAAAAAAGTTGTTCCTTTTGTTACGTTTTATATGTTATCTTGTCATTACATATTTGCTATATGTACTTACTCGATATGTCTCACCATCATTGTAGTATGATAATCTCACAAGTGGAGGAAATAAATTTTATCATCATCATCATCATCAAATTAACATTTAGAGCTAAGATTTGTTGTTGTCTTTATAAATTGCATTGTGGTGTATAGAAGAAAATGATTTATTCACCTCGTAATATGTCTAGTAGTGTCGAGGCCATCCCCAAATAAACCTTACAATCATTTCAATAATTTACAATAAGTCATAATGACTCATGTGCAATGTTTTCAAATATTAAATTGTATAATAACATATGTGGAAAATATTCAATGGTGGAAATCAGTGTAACTATATATTTAAAAAACCATAACTAACACAATAGTCTAGAATATTACCCACATATGGATGTGTTCTTTAACCAATAATTTATCCTATTATATGTATAGTATTTGACAGGAAAGCGTATATGTACGTGTATACTATTACAAATATTTTCATATGTATACTGAAAGGGAAAAAAAAACGCGACACGGGAATTTCCGCTATATATACTGCACACTTAATTCCATATAGGAAATCCCAAGATGCTTTGTAAAAACAAAGGTTGCAGCTAGACACTACTGTGATGTTGTAGACGTTTTAATCACAGTACACGTTGTAACAAGAAATTCATAAATGTTGAAGTTCCTCTTTGAAAAATTGAGTCAGTTCTGTATTTAACGTAAAGAGTTGCAAAATGTTGCATCCTAAGTTTGCGCCAAACGCATACTCTGTCAATAATGAAATATTTCAGGATTACTATTTGCTGTGTTACGTGTTGTTTTAGTATTTTTCGAAAGGAAAGATCGTACGTAGCCATGTACCATTCGATTAACAGCAGCATATTGTACATATAATATATAGCGGAAATTTCCGTGTCTCGTTTCTTTTTCCTTTCAGTATATTTTTAAAAAACTACGACACTTTTTTTAGTAGTAGATTACTTTGTAAGCATACATTGCTAACACGTTAACATCACGATCATTTTCTGCTTTAACAACTCTGTGGTTTTATGCATATTACTGTGATTCAGAAAATACGATTTAAAATAACTTTTTCTATTTTTTTTTTAAAAACTTGCATTCAAATAAGAAATGGAATTCATCTTCAAGTAAATAGCATTTGGTACATTTTCTATTCTCTCTTATAGTTTAAGTTGGTTTAGTCCAGCGCCCTGCTTTGATTTCAAAACGATGTGATGACACTCTTAATTTTGTTAAGGCTATTCTAAATTTTCGGACATTAATAATATTTAAATAAGGTTGAAATTTAAAATCTGACAAATTTCGATAAAATATTACTCTGCTCGAGTTATGTAAACGCTGATTTAAATTATGCATAACGTATCATTGAAAATGTAATTGTATATGAATGTAATACATTTTCAACGCTATTTTTCATTGCAGTTGCCTTTGAACAAACCAAGTACTGCAGTTCTCTAGGAAATTCACCAGGTATTACATTGGGGCGACAATAATACGTTGGCATGGGTATCTGTTGCAAATTGGTGCTTCCATCCCTCGGTATAACTGTTTTGATCGGAGCATCTGCAGAGGTTTCGGTTAGATTTGCTGTAATATGGTGTACCGGCTGAGATATTAGGAGGTTGGGGTTGGGTGGTGGATGGATAGGAAGGCCAGCATACTATTTTCATTTTTAGCTCGACTATTCGAAGAATAAGAGAGCTTATGTAATCACCCCGGCGTCGGCGTCGGCGTCGGCGTCCCACATCAAGGTTTGCGTGTAAGCTGTGTTTACAAGTCTATATCTCTTACATTTCTTATCCTACCACAACCAAATTTGTTCATGGGCTTCCTTGTATCATTATCTTAAGGGCTGCATAAGCAATTTTGGTTCCTGTAACCCATGGGCCCCCATGGAACGCAAATTATGATAGCCCATAAAATGTGCCCCATTTCAAATAAAATTTTGTGTGTAAGCTGTGTTTACAAGTCTATATCTCTTACAATTCTTACCCTAGCACAAATAAATTTGGCCATTAGCTTCCTTATAGCATTATCGTAAGGGCTGCTTAAGTAATTTTGGTTCCTGTAACCCCTGGGCTCCAATGGAACCCAAATTCTGATAGCCCTTAAAATATGTCTGTTTCACATCAAATTTTGCGTGTAAGCTGTGTTTACAGGTCTATATCTCTTACATTTTTTGTCCTAGCTGAACTAAATTTTGGAATTGGTTTCCTTATAGTATGTTGTAAAAGGTTGGATAAGTAATTTTGTCTTCTGCAAATTCTGGGCTCCCATGGAACCCAAATTGTGATGGCCCATAAAAAGTGCAATAAATGAAGATCTAGGTTTGCATGTAAGCATGTATATACATATATCTATAATTTTGGTTTGGGATTTGTTATAGCATTATGCATATTATTACTTCACCCATATTGGGTCATGGGCTCCCCACATCCCCCCCTCTACCCCCTCCCCCACTCCCCTCCACAATTTTTTTTTTTTTTTTTTTTACATATTTCTGTGAGCTTTTGTCAATTCTTACACATATATGTTTGCAACCCTCCCGGCCCCCCCCCCCTGACTCTCACCCCATCACCCCACCCACCACGCCCCACACTTGAATTTTTATTTTTTTAAAAATATTTCTGTGTTGTTTTAGTCAATTTTTACATATATATGTTGCAACCCTCCATGCCCCCACCACCCAACCCATCCGCCTCTCACCCCATCACCCCCCACCCCCACCCGTCCCAGACTTAATTTTTTTTTGTTTTTTTTTGCATATTTCTGTGTTGCTTTTGTCAGTTCTTACACATATATGTTGCAACCCTCCCTGCCCCCCCCCCCCCCCTCCCACCAAGCCCCACACTTGAATATATTTTTTTTTACATATTTATTTTTTGTTTTATTCAATGTTTACACATATATGTTGCCCCATTCCCCCCCACTCCTGCCTCTCACCCTCACCCCCGCTCCACCCCCCCACCCCACCCCCACTTGAAACTATTATATTTTTTTTATACATATTTCTGTGTTGCTTTTGTCAATTCTTACACATATATGTTGCAAACCCCCTCCCCCCACCCCTCTCACCCCATCACCCCCCACCCCGCCCCACACTTGGAACTTTTTTTTTTTACATATTTCTTTATTGTTTTAGTCAATTCTTACACACATATGTTGCCTCCCCCCACAACCCACTCCCGCATCTCACCCCCACCCAACCTCCACTTGAAAATCTAATTCTTTTTTTTTTTTATATATTTTTGTGTTGTTGTAGTCATTTCTTACACATATATGTTGCAAACTTCCCGTCCCCCCAACCCCCACCCCGCCTCTCGTCCCCCACCCCGCCTCTCACCCCCCCCACCCCCCAACCCACTCCCGCCTCTCACCCCCGCTCCCCCGCACCCAACCCCCACTTGAAAATCTAATTTTGTTGTTGTTTTTTTTACATATTTCTGTGTTGTTTTAGTCATTTCTTACACATATATGTTGCAAACTTCCAGTCCCCAACCCACCTCTCACCCCCCACACCGCCTCTCACCCCCCCCCCGCCCCCACTTGAAACTTTTTTTTTTTACATATTTCTATGTTGTTTTAGTCAATTCTTACTAATATATGTTGCCCCCTCCTCGCGCCCCCAACCCACTCCCGCCTCACCCCCCCTCCCCACACTTGAAACTTTTTTTTTTTTTACATATTTCTTTGTTGTTTTAGTCAATTCTTACACATATATGCTGCCCCCTCCTCCCGCCCCCAACACACTCCCACCTCTCCCCCCGCTCTCTCCCACCCCCCCACACCCCATCCCCACTTGAAACTTTTTTTTACATATTTCTGTGTTGCTTTTGTCAATTCTTACACATATATGTTGCCCCCTCACCGCCCCCCCCCCCTCCCCCCACCATCCCCACCTCTCACTCCGCCACACTTGATTTTTTTCTCATATTTTTGTGAATTATTACATAGCTTCTTACACATATATGTTGCCCTCACCACCCCCACTCCCCCCACCATCCATCCCCGCCTCTCTCCCACCCCCACCTCGCACCACACTCAAAACTCGATTTTATTTAATTTTTTTTTTTTCATATTTCTGTGTAGTTTTGGTCAGTTCTTACACATATATATGTTGTGCTCCCAACCCCACCCCACATTGTTGTAGCCTTGTATTCTGATGGTATATACTAACTATAAATTTATTATTCTCCGAAAAATCGAATAGTCGAGCTGCGCTGTTCTCCGACAGCTCTTGTTTAATGACGTTGTTTGTTTTTGCCTGTCCAACAGAGACAAAATTAGGCACGATTTCTCAAAAATAGGTCGTCTTAGCTGAGGACTCGGTATGTCAGAATGTCAATGTAGTCGTCATGTTTAAAAGGTCCCTTTATAGATTTCAAGTTCGCTGTTGTTTTCTTGAAATTGTTTTTTATTTTTTAATTTCGTTTGAACATAGCAGGTGCTGGTAGCCACGATTCTCAAAAATAGGCCGTCTTAGCTGAGGACTCGGTACGTCAGAATGTCAATGCAGTCGTTCCGTTTGAAACTTGCCTTTATGGATTTCAAGTTCTCTGTTGTTTCTTGAAATAGTTTTTTTTTTTTATTATTCGTTTAAACATATCTGTAGGTTGGGGGGTAAACTTCGTACCTTACCGAACCGAACCGTACCGTACCGTACATTCCGAAACATAACGAAAATAGCAGGTGCGTGGTACGGGGAATACCGAAAGTAGTAATGCATAGTTCAGCTTAGTGTAACGAACTAATAGAGATTTATACAGGATTTAAAATAAAATAAAATGGACCAAATATGATAATTGAAATATTATTACAAGTATTTAAATTTAGGTGTACTTATTTGTACATTTATATAAATGTAAATGATGATAGTTTATTGTTATTCTATGCATCTATAATCATGTATGTGTCTGCTATCCATAACTGAGATCTGTAAATTATTGTTTTCTACATTGCTGGAGCTGTTACTAAAGGGAAAGGGTAACAGAAAACTTTTGCTGATAATTCATGTATAGCTGGCTGTCTACTGTTTAAGATGTGTGAATTCCTCTTGAAATCTGCATATTAAGTGTTTGTCACACCTTTAATTTACAATGTAACATGTAATTAAATTAACTTCATGGCCATGTAATTGACCCCATGTCTGATATTTATTTAATAATGTCGATTTAATATTATTACATCTTGATTTATGATAACTGTTAACAAATGATGTTCGCCGGTATGCATGGAACGGCAATGATTCTATTTATTATCTAATTACACCTGATAGATTTATTACCTACAAAATGCTAATTGTTCTAATATAAGATATAAATAAATGGATTAACACTTGATTTTGTCTTTATATATGTTATACATCCTACTTATACTGGTAATTTCCTTAGGTTTCGTTATACTAACCTAAAGTATTCATTTCTTCTTTCGGTATTATCCGTACCACACACCTGCTATTTTCGATATATTTCGGACTGTACGGTACGGTACGGTTTTACCGTACCCCCCCCCCCCCCCCACACACCCACCGACCTATTTCGTACTACAATCGTTACGTCATCTACATGTCGGCTATTTTCGTCTAATAATTTCCGACAAAGTCCGGATCAATTCGTGACTATTAATAGATCAAGGGAAACGCTGAAATTTAACTTTGCAAGGGATGTCATTCGCAAAAGTACACAAAAATAAAACTCTCGCGAATAAATCCGAATTTACAGTAACAATCTTTCTCACACTCAGTGTTCTTTTTCATGAAAATTTGAATTCGCTTTGCACATTCCCACATTTTCCAATCATTTTTGGCATAGTCATTTTAAGCTCTTACTGCTTTTCATTGCAAGTTATTTCTATACCATGTATTGTCCTGCTGCTGCAAAAACGGACCATCGCCTTCAAGCACTTGCTACGTTTCTGCACAAACGAGATTTCCAGTAATTTGCAAAAAAATATTAGATAATATTTTCTGTATTGGCAATTTGTTTATAAACAGAAGTGATTTCAAATGTAGCTTATTTATACTTTTATTGGTCAAGTAATTCGGCATGTGTTGTGCTGTAGTGATTATTATTTGCATTTTGTACTATTTTCCAACTTATTTCTCTTTAAATAAAGAGCGACTACAATTCACATGTTTGTTTATTTACACTGCCTTACAACCATTTCCGCCATCACGCGATCTATTCAGCGTTTTTCTGTGCACCACTTAGAAACCACGTTCCTCCCGTCGTTTTACCCGCGCAAGCGCGGGTCCATTTTTAGTTTAAAGAACACCATTAGGAACAATATCTGCATTTTTATACCAATTTGCTAATTGTAAATCCAGTGACGGTAACACCTCCGGAAAAAAACCACCCACCCACTCCCCCAGTTATATCCCATGATTAATTAGTTTTCAAAACAAAGACTATGCTATTTTAAATCAACGCTATGTTCCAACAACAAATTTAAATTGTTAAAAACAGGATGAAGCTGAATATTTTCGGGAGCTGGGCATTCAGTGTAAGTTGTGAGTATGTGCTTCTATTATATGCAGTCTCTTGAAAAATCTATGTCAGATAAAAAAAATAAAGTAAAATAAATTATTTCCAATGGGTTTATATTTACTGTGCAAGATAAAAACCTGGCGTTTGTGACTTGAAATGTACGACTTATAAAATAATATCTTTATCTTTGTATACTCGGAACAATACTGTACTATACCTTATTGCCATTTCAGCAATAAACGTGTGTCAGTCAGCAACAGCCACTAACAACCAGATATATTTAGACTCAACAGAAGATGCAGTATCTTGTTTTTGCAACCTTACACACGACTCAAACAGTCTAAATGTTATAATAAAATATCGGTCATTATATAGAAACAGTGGTATACCATGTATACAGTTTGAAATAAATAAAGGACATGGAAGTTCTACATTTAAAACAGCTGTGATTTCTCAAGAGACATTTAGCAGCAGTCCAGTAGTTATAACATACAACAAAACCACCGACAATGATACTTCTGCCGTTTGTTTTGGTATCAAAGCAGTTAGTAAGTATATGGTTTTCAATGTGATTTTTTCATATCAGCAGTGGAAATAATAAAAACATTGCTGCGGTAGTTAAGTTCAATCTGAACAAGTATATATAAGGCATCAGCACTTCCTGTCCAGTTTGTATATGTGCGAGTCAGTGGAATATGATATATTCATATTGGATTATGGCTTGTTTCCAAGCGTTAGACAATATCGTTTTTAGGGCCGTGTAATACAAAATAAATTGTATGACACTAATAAAACACTATGAATGTTTCAACCTGAATGTTTTATGGGGGAAACGTTTTTATCATGAATATAATGAATATGGGACGCTAAGCGAAGATACACTTATATGAGAAACCCTCTAACACTACAACTACAACTTTTGAACGAATTTACACAATGGTTGGGGGTTTTAGTTCTCACTCAATAGTACATTTGAATGACATATAGTGTCTAGGAAAGTTATATATAATAATGTAGTAAACTGTTAACTCACGTACAAATATGTTTGTTGTAATTGCATGTAACAAATGGGAACTATTGATACTACTCTCGCTTTATACGTACAACCTATCGATCATTTGGAATAAACTTCGAGTAAATGATTTCTTCCATTTTAGACGCTAGCCAGACGTTTACCATTACATGCTACCCCGATGAACGTATCCCTTTTACTACATTTCGCACATATCCACCATCTACGATGACACGGATACAAACAGAACCAACTAGCGTGAAACGTAAGCAATTAAAGCCTAATCTGCAATTAAATATATAATTAATACATCTTGTCCCTATATAATCTGCTCTGAGGGTGAAAAGCATTTGATATTTCACACTGAAAGCGACTTAGAAAAACAAATCATGTTTCTTTCAAAAATGGTCAAGACATAACGAAACTTTTTCGATTTCCGGCAGTGTTTAAGACGAGAGACATTTCATTTTAGTGTTGAAACCCGTAGTCTGTCTATTATCATTGAAAATCTGTCTGAAATATCAGACATCATTGAAAAATATATGAAAGTACTTCAAAGCATGGATGCATGACATATCTGCACAACTCAATAGAAATAGTGCATGACTGAACTCAAGTAAGGCGTACATGCACGTAATGTACACTTTTGACTTGTCAAACGTGTACTTTATTCCACATTCGTTTACATACATTAATAACATCAAAATCAAATAAGGTCGTTCATGGAACTGCCGAGGTTTAAAACCTAATTATGATGATGAAATCAGCTTACTTTTAAATAATACAACCCTGTTGCATTTTGTCTTCAAGAAACTGTTTTTAATCCTAGTTGTGAACCTCTTTTTGATCGAAAACCGAAGGTCATTCGACCATATGGTCTTCGTATTAAACCAACATTAAGAGACACTGAATTCGACTTAAATCATTCATTTGAACATAACATTTGTCAGAATGACTGGTGTACTCTCGGAAGATAGAGTATGGCAGACAGGTGAAGTGGACATGCTACAAAATAAATTGAGTATAGTCCCATCACGCATTTAAACACCTCGATGGCCTACGTCTATCTCGATGTTCAAATCAACCAACTCAGTGCGACCATACTCTGACTTAGACATGTGCTACTGTAACGCGTTTGCACTACTCATATTGCGACACATTCAACTAAATTGAAGGTTACTTACATACATTGTATTAAGTAAGATTTCAAATGTAATGATATATATTAATTAACGTTTCTCTGAACGTACCGTATGATATAGCCCACCATGCACGTTTTTGGGACTTAACGTTTTACTGTGTACAAACACAATGATTCGTTCCTTATTTGCATAGTTAATACACTAGAGTTTTTTTGCGATAAATATATCAAGGCTTAATTACAATACTGTGAATAAAATGTAATAATACAATCATTTTGTTTTTCCAACAGATAAGATTTTCAACTTGGTTGAACCCACATCGGTTATATAGATAGTAATTAACGTAAAAATAGCGTTTGCTAAACCGTTTTAAAATATTTTTATGCATTATGTTGCATATTGTTAAGTATTCATTTTTAACATATCAACTACTTGTTCTTTTCGTCACTATATTTTCAGCCGTCAATACAATCGTTACAAAAGAACCACACATCATACAGACATCAACAACGCGGCCACATAATGAAACTAGTAGAGACGTTGTGGCAAATGTGTCGACAGACGACAACTCCGGAACTAATATAGGTATAATGCATTGTCGAATGTCAAACATCACTTTTTTAAAATTTTAAAATCTATGTATATTTTACATGTATTCATATCGTAAGTTTATGACATTACACATATGACGTTACACGCTGCATATGTGTTATATCTTTCTGATAATGATTCAGCTGTCGGAAATAATTTATTGTATTTTGCATTTTTTAGTAGAAGTACTATGTGTGCGTTGGTTCACATATTAGTATGTAGGGACGGTAGGCTTTTCAGTTACTTTCGAAATTCGTTTGAGGCCTGAGGGTACGGGGTATGGGGGATAATTTAAAACAGTTCAAAAAATGTATTTACAAACCGTCAGAGTGAGAAAGGAACCCGGGAACCCTATCTTAGAAACCTTGCAAAGCAATACCTATGGCGTCACCTCTGATAAAATAAAGCGATACATTTTATTTCCCGCTCAACTGGAGGGTAATAGTAATAGCATTATTAATATAGTAACATGTTCTGGAAGTTTGTATCACCTCGAGTAGGTAAATGCGAGATCAGGATCGAACGAGAGGCGTAGCTTCGAGTGTGATCCTGATCTGGCATTTACCTATGAGAGTTTATACAAAGTTTCCAGAACAAGTTACTATAGTAATGAACCTTTTATTATATACCTCTTTAAATATCATTAAAATAGAATACATGTATCAAAACACAAATTAAAACAAAATTGTATTAAGTCAAATTAACTTAAAACCACCAACAAGAAAGACATGAAAACTTGTACATTACATTGCAACAATTACACATGTGTTCAGTACACATAGGTAAACAGTTTAAATTCTGGTGTATTTACCAACTGACATAATGTTAAATTAATCAATTAACACACACTGTTCACAAATGCACAAACAAACATTCTGATAGTTCACATTTCATGTTAAAACATCCATTGTTCTTAATGGATTACTAGCTGGACAATTCCCAACATTCCAATCAGACATTTGTGTATGAGAAGTTTCAAAATTTATTTTTATTAGTATAGTGAATGGATTCAGAAAACCTCTTGAGGTGATAAAGTTTTTGTATTCCATTGTAGGAAAATGAAGGTACTACTGTGCATTTCATGGTACCTATGAGTCGAATATGAATAGAGATTTTTTTTTGTTACTTTCTATATGTTTTCATACCTGATATGATTGAATAGAATGAAAACGGACGCTCCTGAATCTGTTTTCAATCTTCACGTAGCCATCCTCTAAGCTTCGCAAAGCCAAAAATTCATTTTGAAACCCCATGTTTACATGTAATTAAAAACCAAAATGGCGACGGCGGAACATTCTATTTTCCTAGGGTAGGGTGACTTAAAATATCAGTTGACCGCCTATGGTGTAAATAACAAACTATAAATACAGTATACTATTTACCTAGCCTTTATTTGCTATATAAAATGGTTTTCATACCAAAATAAAGGATAAGTATGATTGATTGCCGGAGGTGCTGAACATTGAACAACAACACCACCCTTCATAACCTACGTTTTACTTGGTACATCCGAGCCCTAGAAACAGACATTCGCAGACGACAATTTCTAAAAATAAGGCCGTCATTTTGTTTTATTTTTTATAATGTAAACAATGGGGTCAAAATGAATTTTAGGCTTTGCGAAGCATACCGGATGGCTATGGCAAGATTGTAAACAGATCCAGGAGCATCTATTTTTATTCTATCTAACCATAGCAGGTATGACAATATATAATAAGTAATAAAAACAAATATCGATCCATATTGCACAGGCATCCTGAAATGCACAGTAGGTATATACTTATTGATAGGTATATAATATGAATAAGGCACTGCCTCATAGCGAGCTATCTGAAATTGTTGGACAGCTTATTGGAATGAACACCAAAAGTACATCAATATTCACACTGACATTACTTAAATGTGCAACACACGGTCTTTTGAAAACACATTAGGTTGCGTCTCATTATTGTTTAAGAGCTAATTATGATCTATGAAGTTCCTAGGTCTTTACTCGAATGAAGAAGAAGGGGTTTAGGAGTATGACTGGACATGAAAACTGCATGACCTTGAATAAAGGACCCATAGATGTGTATGCTACTTACCACATGGACCGGACAAGAACATTTTCTTTAAGGGCAATTGAAATAAAACTTAAATCGTTTTTGTTTGTTTGGCGTGTAACGTCATTTTCCAGCACATTTTAGGCTACGTATGATGGTCAACATTTTTAAGTGGTGGAAGCAAACCACTCACTTATTCCTGGTTAGAAGATGTAAGATACATACTGTATACTTCCCGTCGTTCATAAGAATCGACACTTACAAGTCGAGCTCCCAGTGGGATTCAAACCCGCTGCGTTGAGATGGTTCAAATGCAGCGTCTTTACCCTCTCAACTACGGATGCGCTACATAATATCAAATCATGTCTGGGTAACGTACTTGAACTCACTCACTTCTCACCAATGTCACTAGACGAATGCAGCTCGGGTTCGCTTCCTCGTCTCTGCATTGTACGCAAAAAAAATTAACTTTCCTTACATATAAAAAAGGGGTTTATTTTGTACTATTTTGAGATGGTGGTAATCCAACTGATTCTTGACTAAGTAGTTTGCATGTTTTGTTTTTGTTTTCGGCGATAATAGAATTCTATTTTTTCGCAATGATCTCTTGTGGAATGTCATAACTTAATATCAATTACTATATAACTGATCACTGGCCACAAATGATTGTTTGGTACATCACTTATTCCCACTTTTGTATCCATCAACCACTGATAACTGCGCCTCATTAATGGTACATGTACATCCAGTCCTTTTTAGTTCGGTTAAAGGTTCAAGACATCCGTTGCAGGTTATTAATGCTGAGTTCTACTATTAAACAGAACGCAGTCATAAACAACCACAAACAATGGAAGACTGACGCATACTATATTCTTTTCTTGGACATTCTTGAACATTCAGGACATTTAAGGGTGCAGTTTAATTAAGGCAGAAATGGCACTGAAAAGATATTAAAAACAACAAAAAAAAACACATATTTTCAAAACACAGATTTATAACCGATTCAGCAAACGCTATTGATAGCATTTGTCTAAAACGTCTTAATTTCTGAAACGGTTGTGACACAGCATGGTAGTCTTTGACTCTAGAGATCTTACTTGCACCACTGAGTGTTACAATGTGCCCATGGGAAAGCGTTTAATTTCTTAGCTTTGTCTTTTTGATGTGGACATAAACTGTTTGAATGTTGTGTTATATTTACGTCATATTTAGCACATGTTAGGCTATATATGACGGTCTATTTTTTTGTGGTAGAAGCAGATCCATTTTTTTTCTTGGGTAGAACCAGTACTGAATATCTCCAGCCGTCCATGATTATTGAAACTTTCTCACTTGACAAGTCAAGCTTACAGTGGGACACAAACTTGTAGCTGTGAGAGACGAGAAAGTTTTAGACACAGCCTCTTTACTATCCCGGCCAAGGATGCGTCGGACATAAAGTGGGCGGTTCCGTGTATTGAAGGTTATATATATCCTTTTCCTATGTCTGGGGCGGCTCTAAATAACCTTAGATAATGTGTTGATACACCATTAAAAATATATGTTCAAGAAGCTACTGTTAAACACTGCAAAAAGGAAAATATTTCCTGGCAGAGGGAAGTTAACAACCATGTACTGGAGTCAGGCAAATGAAAAACTAGATTAATCTATTGAAGAATTGATTTTTTAAGGATTTAATTCAATATTTAGATATTTCGATAGGCTATGCAAAACATTAGGTCACTTTAAAGTGTGCGAGACACTTATCGCTAAATTGAAACTAGCTTATGTTTTTCAGAACCCGTAAAAATATAGAAATATTGAATTTAATCGTTTTATGTAATTGGTAACAGTGACGTTGCCAACCTTGCACGCTTTTTTTTATAGCAACTTACAACAGTTCTCAAGTTAATCAAACGAATAAACTATACCTTGTTTGTTTTAGCTGTGCCCAAAACGTAAACTTGTTATTTTACAAGGAATTTAAATGCAGCACATAAACGTGTTTCATTTAAGGTCAATGCAATAGAAATGTAAATATTGGGGTTTGAACGGTGGTAGTGAATGGCAACTTTACCATAAATAGCTTCATGGTAAATTTTCCATTCACTTTGCGTTTATGATAAATTTGCCAACCACTGACCGTCGTTAAACCACAGGAATACCGAAAATTAGTGAATCAATTCTTAAATACACATTATTTACCTCTTGTTATAGTATCAATAATAGTGTGCCTTGGGAGGTTGGTAATGATAAAATCATAAATAGTGCAAGAAAGATAAAAATATCATCAGTGTATTCAGTTTTGACCACAGAATAACCATTTTCTATTCAGGTACACCGGATTGAGCAATTAGCCTCATAAACTGAAAAGTTTTCGAAATTAGACGCCTATATAATTTTTTCAAAATTGTGCTAATAAGCTGCAAAAACGAGGTATCAAGATCCAAATTATATCATTCAGCATATTGAACCGCGCAGGACTTTGCATGTGGGGGCGCCCAATAGAAAAGCCTGTAAACATGTAAACAATGGGGTTATAGTTGTGTTAAAATCAAATAGAATCGTTCCGATGTAAATAAGTAATTTCTACACAACCATCCGAACTCCTAACTGTATTTTATTCACCGATAAAACACAGGCACGTATTTATTATATTTTATTTCCCCGTAGCGAAATACCAGTATTGGGATCTACTATCCTCGACCTCTTAGTTTACGACCACTTAACGACAATTGGCTACATATATCAGTAATACATTATATATTTCACATAATATGATGTTAGCTAATCTAAACTATTCAAACTGCAACAAAAACTACCGCGGCTTTGATTAAATTTTGTTTATTTTTCATTCGATAACATTTGTAAATGGATGATCTCAACTTGTATGTTTCCAGTGAACGGCATGTTTCCGGTCACCTTATTTACTATAGCTTTTATCCTGAGATGCAGTATTTTCATATGGGCAATTTATGCAGATGTGTTGACCTAACCTCACACTAGCTGGCAGTGGAGAAAAATATGCAAAAATATCAACCATTTTTTAATTTAACAAGAAGAAACAAAGCCGTACTTATTTTCTATGAAATGACATGAGTAAATGTCTATCCTCATCACCCTAAAATCACTTTTTTTTTCAGTACTGTGGAGCTTTACAATTATTGTCTTCTGCTGTTTTCAAAACATGTCCGTCTGCTTGTCAGGAATTTAGGTCACATATCATGTAGGAAATGTACTAACATGCTAAATTTGGTTCAATTTTAGTATTGGTTTATTATACTTACGACAACATTACCATTGCTTTACTCAACTTGCATAAGTCCACGAGTGGAAAAAATTCCCTTCCCGGGACTGCGGCCCGATAAGGGAGCCGCTAATAGGTTAACCCGATACCTCCGAAATCAGAACGAGGCTCACTTCCTCTTATTCCGCAAATTCTAATTAAGGAGGGGTGGGATTAATGTTGTCGTAAGTATAATAAACCAATACTAAAATTGAACCAAATTTAGCATATTGGTATATTGATTACTTACGACAACATTACCATTGCGACTTTAACAAAATTAACATGGGGTGGAAATAAGTAGCCTGTTATGATAGGTAGAATGTATCAAGGGAATTTGAACAAACTGAAACTAACAAGCAAAGAGGAATGATCAAACCTGCTATAATCGCAAGAAATTAGAGCAGATTAGAAACTGCAGAAACAACTAACTGACACTCACCCATATATAGGGGTCCTGCTTGGTTCACAATACACAATTTGAAGGAGACTCCATGACATCTCAAGAAGAGGTGAAAATAACATGGTGAATGTGGCACGTGCAGTCCTATTCCCAAGTACATGTAGAAGGAACCTCTACTACACCCGTAGCTAATTCAAAGGTGTACATTGTCAAATATGGTACAGTAAACCGTCCGTCTGTCAAGAAGGTCAAGGGCAATTAAGCCCAGCACCATTGAATAATCGACAATATCAAGCATATCTATCAGAAGAATATGTTTGTATTAAATTGATTGTTAATAGAGAACCAGTATCAATAAATCCCAATTAGATACTTACCTAAACAGTTTAAGTTACATATAATTAACTGTATAGGCAAAAAAACTATAAACACAAAGTAACATTTAACTGTGTGCAAATGGGTAAAATAAAACATGCATATGGGAAACATTTTAACCAGCTCTAACAGTAATCATCGGTAAGGCTGGTACATGCAAAACATGCATGTATGTAATAAAGTTTGGTTCGAAATCCCGCAAGTTAGTGACTTGCAGACAACCTAGTCATCTAACTGGTCGGGAAGCGAAGCTCCGATGACGAACTGGACAGCAACCAAAGGACCCAGAGCAGCCAATTCCTTATTGAGCTGGGTACAATCCCTTAGGTAGAATCTAACAAAGGGGTTGTCCGAATTCCAGCAGCATGCTTAAAGAATGCGTTCTAAGGGAATTGAATTAGACCCTGCTAAGGATGATGACAAAGCTCTGACTTCATGCGCTGTAGGGTTTGACCCTGGTAGATCGGTCTTTTGCACATTATAGGCCACTTTAATGGTTTCCCCAATCCACCTAGAAATGGAAGCCAAAGAAATTTCTTTAGTAGCGTGCAGAAAAAGTCTCTTTTTGCACCGCCGCCAAAACCCTGAGTGCTCCAGGTAGATTCTTAGAGCCGTAACCGGACAGAGGCTAAAAGAATTGGTAGCACCTGAAGGGGGTAGAGCCGGAATAACTAGTGGTAAGCTATGAACTGAAGGTCGTTGGTTCTTAGCCAAAAACCTGGTAAGAAATGTAAGGTAACTGAAGACCCGTCTGCAGCAAAGGCAATAGATTCTTCAGTCCCCCGTAACTGACTGGTGATAGAGCCAGTAGGAGGAGCCTCTAACTTCTGAGATGGGCAGATGAACGTTACAAGGTGAATATGGTACCCTCATAAGTCCTTCAATTCGGTCAAGGACAATAAGTCCACCACCCTCTAAAGTCATAATCGACAATTCAAGCAAATCTATGGAACAGAAAATTGCTAGTATTACTAGATCATCTAAATAAGTATCGACCACTTGATTCAAAAACTTACAATAACAGCTTCATAACTGAGGTGTAAATGTAAAAGAACTATGAACACAAGCTAAAAGTAACTGTGTGAAACATAGATAACTATAAACAATATGTATAAACCAAACACATTTTGAACATTGTGATATGAAGTGCTTACCAACCAAGATAAGCAAAATATCAATAAAACTGCAATCGATTATCATGCCTACCGTTATAGACTTAGGCAAGGCCAAGTCAACTAACTGGTAGAGGAGCACAACCTAATGACTGACTGGATCTAGTGAAAACAATATTTACGATAGAACGTAACAAATAATTTGTGAATTTTAAGTCAAATAAAGGCTCTGACTTGTGCAGTCTTATTGGAATTGAAAAGGGTATATACCCAGACAAAAATCAGTCAGTTTGTTACTGGAATCTCTCTAGAAAAAGGTAAAAAGAGATCCCTATAGTAGCATTAGAGTGAATCGACTAAGATGGAAGTGTAATAAGAACTGCGCTACACTATTTTGCCCAGCTAAACCTCCGTGCCCTCAGAGTAACCCAGTGAAGGGCCTCCTGGAGGTACATTTATGTGAACTATTACCGAAAATTAGTCTGAGATGTAGTTAGAACAGACAAACGTGAGGTTGCATACTGATTCGGAATGGAGGATCGTGGTAGATGTAGAATGTAACCCTGGTAACCTCACTTAGGGGTTAACGCAGTGGTGAAGACACCAAGATGGACAGAAGTGCTGAGACAAGGGAACCCTATTAAAATTAAAAATAATCGAATTTATTTATTAAGGATAACACATTAAGTTAGTGAACAAATCTTACATGTGGCCCTTAAGGAACAACTTTAGGGTTACCTGAGAGACCCTTAAAAATACATTAAGGGTAGCTCTACTAAACCCCTAGACCACGGCAGAAAGTCACCTTGAATGTGGCTGTGCACATGCACGCGCCCCCCCCCCCCCCCCCCCACTTTTGTTCTGATCACGGCAGAATGTCACCTTGAATGTGGTTGTGCACCCGCACCCACCTCCACTTTTGTTAAAGTAAAAGGCCAACGAGACTTTAACCTAGCATGTAGATCTAGCCGAAAAGAACTGTGTCTCCGTACGAATGTGGCATATATAGAAACAATAAATAAAGAGATGCGCCACATTTATCTCAAAACCGCCTGAGGGTAAGACTTCAACGAGGAGAAGCCCGGTTCCTAAGGCATAATTAATTTACGGATTAGAAGCCGGGCCTAAAAAACAGTATAGCCTACCAAGACGTTATGAACATAATCATACTGATAAAACCAGTGATTCATTTTGAAATCTGCTTTAATAAGTCCCTGGGACTCACATATTTTGAAACAATGGGTCCAAACTAAAAAACAATGGGTCGAAAGATTTTTTCAAAGCAAATTTCGTTATATATAATTTATATAACCAGTGTTTCATTACGAATTCAGCCTGAATTAGTCCCTAGAACTCACATAGATCAGAACAATGAGTCCCAATGAAAATTGGTTCTGTGATGGTGTTGACAACAGTTTGTCGAAAGATTCAAAACAGAATTAAAAGGACTAGAATATAGGCTAGGCCAATTGATCTTGATTTGCCTTATTTTAATTGTTCATTCTTCTTCTTTAGATTAAGTTACCGTGTAGAATTTTCTTAAATTAGTTTTCAGATTTCAATTGATGCATGCCATGGGATGCACATTTTTGAAATGAAGGGTCCACAGAAAAAAGTGTGAGTCGGGGACTCGGGATGCGTAGCAAAATGAAACGCTGTAGACCTACTCTAAACTGGCAGAAACACTAGGATACTGTATCCTGGTTCTAGCAAGACTAAAAAAGGGAGGAGAATGAACAACTACGCGACTATCATCAGTACCCTTAGCGTAATTGAGAATGAACCCTGGCACTACAGCCCATTAACTGTATGACTGTATGGAGGAGTGGGTAAGGTAAGGAATCTAGACAGTGATCCTAGCTGCAAGTACTGGAGACAATAACGTCAAAAGCGGCATTACGTAATTGTCGATATTTCACAAGTGAAACACAACCATGAAATATAAGGTTTATCATAAAATCCACAATAAAAACAAAAAGCCGGTTGTCTTGTGGCTGGTATGGGGCACGAACTAGGGACGCCTCGCTACAGGGCGAAAGTATGTGCCACTGTAAATAATAAAAGCTATTGTAAATATAAACCTACATCAACAAAGGTGGTGATATAATTTGATATCATTAACTTACAAGTAAGCGGCCCACAGAGCAAGTAGTGGGGTATTTGATAGATACTGTATACAATATTAGTAAAAGTATTCATATCAACCAGGTAGACGAGTCTAAGTAGCAGGGGGAAATACCCCCTACCTCTTAATGACACCCTTGGATATAAATATTACTGCCGCTAAATAAAATAAATGCTTATATACCTGCAAGTCTGTTGAGCATGAACATAAACAACAGACCTGCAGTTATCATCTATTAAACCGTAACCAGGGCAGGAAATGGTTGCAGAGTTACTTGTCCATAATCAACGGATAATGGCGGAGAAACCGTAGTAACTAAAATCATCCTAGATAGGTCAAATCTTGTGACAGTCTGTTGAGCATGAACATAAACAACAGACCTGCAGTTATCATCTATTAAACCGTAACCAGGGCAGGAAATGGTTGCAGAGTTACTTGTCCATAATCAACAGATCATGGCGGAGAAACCGTAGTAACTAAAATCATCCTAGATAGGTCAATTCTTGTGACAGACCTCGAGAGTAGTTACTGACTTTTAACGAGGTTACCTGCAAACTAGTTCAATAGTTAAGTCCATAAGGACAGAAAAGAACAAAGTCATTTACTAAGAATCTTTAGTTAAAGACAAGTATCGGATTCCTCCGTAGTGGGTATAAGCAAGACCACGAGAGGAATATACTTTAAATTTAAATACTCTGTAAGGATTATTAGTAAACACATAGATCCTAAAGATACAAAAGCATTCAATAAGGATCTAAAATCGATAACAAAGGCAGACAATGCTAAAGAAGTGTTTACAAATAAAAGGAGTATTATTTAAAGAATGAGTTTATAGGAGGATGGAATAACTCCCAGCCTGCTAATTAGAATCAAAGATAAGATAAGACTTAGACAATTTACGTCCTCTGATTATAGATGGTCTGTCTAATCAGAAGGCTACTAGAACTTCACTCTTGGAATGCGGTTATCATACCAAAGAGAAAAGATTATCCCAATAACAGCACTGTCTAGGAATTATGATTTTCTAAAGAGGTCTAAGTCCTATTGTTGCAAGTGTTTCTGACATAACACTGAAAAGAAGAACAAGAAAGTGTCCCGGACACATTTTATAATCCATATGTTATCTAAATTGCTATCATATGATTTGATTTACTGTTTGTTCCTTGTCATGTTTACATTGTTATGAATATTAAAATAAAATATTCTATTCTATTGAATCTGCCATTATACAACACGTAAGAAAATATAATAACAGAAGGTAGTCCATGACTAAGAAGAAACAGTCCAGATTCTATTGTGCCCATCGCGGAGGGGCTACCCTGTCGTGTTTGTTGGTGGAGGGACTTTAACCTCAGAACAACACGCACACACGTGACTAAGAGTAAGAAGTATTACCTGAATAATCACAGTTACCCCTGTGCCTGGACTGTCGGGAAGGTGACCTAGATGAGTCCGAGTCGGAGCTGTTCTGAGGACCTTCCGCAAACCCTTTAGGGAGAGTCTCTGCTACCACCGTGGTCCCCCCCAGTACCGGCCAGCTTACTGGAACTGGGTTGGAAGGGGAACCAGGTATCTCTTTTCTCTTCTTTAGGGAGAGTCTCTGCCACCACCGTGATCCCCCCCATTACCGGCCAGCTAACTGGGACAAGGGTTGAAAGGGGAACCAGGCAGTTTCCGTCTGGGTTGGGGTTTATCCTGGGCGTAAGGGGTACTCATTTCCCCCTTCGAGCAGGACTCCCCACCCAGCGGTGGCTTGGTCACTTGCGACATAATGCGCTAAAATAGAAAAAGTACGACAGCGAGTGCGAGACGCACGCACTGTAAATGTAGAAAAGGTGTATAACGATAAAGAAATACCAAAATAAAGTCAACAAAACACAAAACCCGTGGAAGAAACGCAAAATTGAGCCACTCGAAATTACCTGATCCTTTCGAAATCAGCGCGAGTGGAATAAGAGGAAGTGAGCCTCGTTCTGATTTCGGAGGTATCGGGTTAACCTATTAGCGGCTCCCTTATCGGGCCGCAGTCCCGGGAAGGGAATTTTTTCCACTCGTGGACTTATGCAAGTTGAGTAAAGCAATGGTAATGTTGTCGTAAGTAATCAATATACCAATATAACAATTACCAGATGTTTTTAACACAAACACCGACATTGCTGCATGTTTTACTCAGGTACCCTGCCCTTGATATTACCCATTTACTACATCTCATTTACGCGTAACTAAAACTTGTTGATATATAAATTCTAATGAAAGGCGGATTAAATCATCAATGCATCGTAAACAATTTTTTTTGAGTAAGTTTCCTTTATAATGGGATGCATTTAATGACGAAAACACTGGTCACTTGAAAGAGATCAACTATCCATAGGTAAATTATCCGTAGCATTGAAAAAACAGTCTTATTTGCAAATGTTTTCTGTTGTTGTTAACAACTATTTATTTAGCAGACGATCATAAAAAATGATGACGAGATTTGCATAATAAACGTGCGCAGACGTAATTTCCGCCGTCGGCCGAAATCACATGGAGGTCGAAAACAGATAGAAAGATGATACGTATTCATCATATACAGATCAGATTATTTCTTAATTAAAAAGCATTTTTTGCCCCCAGACTGTTAAGTGTTAGGACAATTTTGTTGTTTTTTGGGGGTGTTCTTTTTTTTTTGGGGGGGGGGGGGGGTGCGTGGAGAGGCAGGGGGTGAAGTGGTAGCCAAAACATACTCTGCCGCCCATGCCCCTTTTAACATACTCTGATCACTCCATCTCCCCACCTACCACCCCACCCACACACCCCCACTCAGATTATTGGGCCCCACCCCTGTTCCTACGCCAAACCATTTTTCAGAACTTAATAAAAAGAATTGAATCTTTAAGCACCGTTCAACACCTGAGTTCTAAATAAAAACGCGCACATTACTTGGAAACTTGGCAACAGCAGACTGCACTGCAGTGGTTAAAATTTCCCCACCCACCGACTTTGCTATAAAATCTATATATCACTAAAGTGCGATGTGTTTTCATTTAAACATTGTATTTTAGATTATCGATACTGCAGTAGCTTTTAAAGATAGGTAGAAATACCGTTACCTTGACTCTCAGCTGGTAATATTCACCATTATTTTATAAATTGTCAGACGGTTGTTTACCGGACGTTGTTTTCCTAATGACGTCACGTTTACAATGAAGTCTGTTAACCGGCCAACTGGATGGACTAGATCCAACGCGAATAGAGGTCGGCCGGATACCAAACAAGATGGGAGTTAACTGCGTTTGGAACGAATATAGCCATGACCTCCCCTTAACAAGGGAGTTAACTGAGTTTTGACTTTTTTACCACGGTTTTTTTCCCCATAGTATTGAGCTCGCTATTAAATCGTAATATAGGTATACCGTCCTTCGTGAGTGCGTCCTACTGCACAACAAAACCCTTGCCATACCCTATTAAATTGTAATGGTTCTATACTTCTTCATTAAAACTTGGATAATGTATAGTCAGTCATTGGCAATATACAAAAGTAGTGATAAAAGGATATTAATTCACTAGTGTAATATGATAAATATAGCCTGGCTTTATTACACGCCCACGCCGCAAGTTATGTGATTAATAAACATGCAACACGTTAGTAGCTTGCAAAGTCAACGCACAACGTGTTAATGATTCGATCATGGATATTCGGTTCAGGTAGGGAAATTACAACTCTCCGATATCGAGGGTTGGGATTTACCGGATACCCATGATTGTTTAATTTTCTTGCATAACATTGACATTTTGTACGTTGACGTCACCAACTACTAACGTTTCTAACGTGTATTTACATAATGACGTTATGCGTAAGACCAGGCTTTCCATCACGCATGTAAAACGTGGATAACCTTTTCTTGGATACCGGACAAGGATATCCGCCATTTTACCGGGGCTATAACTGTTTTAATCATAACATCGGCAGAGCCTCGATCTTCACCGGATACCCATGAAAGATTCTTATAATCCGATATGCAAGAATAAAATTATACACAACCACGCATCATACAATTTTAAGCTGAAATAGAATAATGAAACATATCAATGTAGTCTGAAGCAATATAGGGTTATATAGTAGAACAACGCTTGTATTGTGTATAAAGAGTTTGTGTTATAAGATTTTTCAGTCTTATTACATATTTTGGTCCTTGGGAACCGCTTCATTTGGTGCTCTTGATGTACATGCATATTTACATATACTTTACAGGATGTATATTTAACTTAATTGTTCATTGTTATATATCATCGGATAGTCCTGTTTTAAACGCTTTACCATATAAATACGAGTATACATAGGCTAGCCAATGCCTACCACATTTCTACGCAATTATGACATGTGTCATTCTTCAATATCATCAAGTGTTTCCTTGGAAGAACCCCAGTCTCTCGTTTTCAAATATTTTGCATTGTTGAGTATGTTTGAAATAAAATGTGTAAACCAAGTGGTACCTTATCTGATATCAAAGTTAAAGAATACTATGCTATTTAAAGATAACATATATTTATTTGCAGAATACATACACTGGCAGATGCCTTGAAGAAATAATTATATACCATATTTTAATCAGGAATGCTAGTCTGGTGTCTACTCCTCAGTTTTTACCATTGATATAAAAGCCATTTCTACGACTACGAAATGTTTAAACACCCCATAACTTGATCTGATTTCTGATAATTTTGTTTGTATCATCGTCATGCATAATATAAATAAAATAAAGTATGTGTTCGAATGTACTTTTTTGTATACATCTCTCTACACGTTGGGGATAGCAGGTCAAAGTTTGCTGCCTACTAATTTTAAAATAAGAAATTCAAGAACAAGGTCAGCATATCCTCAAAACGTACCTTGAAAATGGTTTCTTTAAAATATCCCATTTTGTAAATGACTATTGTCCTTGGAGATGGTAAGAGGCCTATCCTTTTCTGGATCAGCAGGCACATGTGACGGCCACACATTGTAATAAAATATTTATGCTGGCGAGACGAACTACAGTGATCATTGTGTACACTACTATATAATGCAGATATGTATTAACAGTAGAAGACCTCAACATTAAAGAAAACAAAAAAAGTTACGAATATTTTGAAAAGTTACAATATTACATTTATTTCAAGGATTTAATGAGATTTCTGAGGGACGAACAAATATAATTACTACTATTTACCTAGGAAAATATTTCCCGCTAGCCGAACTTCTTTTTACATTTATTTTCTTCGACTATTTAAGTAGCCAGCGCACTCGTTTGTTTATCTGGACGTATTTTCACTCGGAATAGAACTCCAGTATTGAAATCAAAGTACCGAAGGTACTGAGAGCATGGTGAACTATGATTTGTACATCCATGTAATGGAAGGCTTCTTTCCAATCACGCATGACATAGATGGACTGAAAATTCTCACAACTCGGAATACCACTGGTCCCGGGATACCGTTGTAGTTATTCTCACAACTCGGAATACCACTGTTCTCGGGATATCGTTGTAGGTCATTCTCACAACCCGAAATACCACTGGTCTCGGGATACCGTTGTAGTTCATTCTCACAACTCGGAGTACCACTGTTCTCGGGATATCGTTGTGATTTAATCTCACAACTCGGAGTGAACATGATGTTCATACACAATTATTTCGTTGTTATATTTTTCAACCATGCATGTGAACATGTTGTGAAGGCCCGGGCCTTTTGGCCTAATAGGTATCTACGCTACTGAGAATTTCACGATTCATATTCCTAATTGTAATTTTTACGTGGATCGTTTGTTGACAATAATCACCAAAGTCACGGTAAATTCCGTTTACTACCTTAGGCCTAAACAAGAAAGTGTTTTGTTTCCTGTCACCCAACCGAATAGCCGTTTTCACCCCCGACACAACAACTTTTTACCCCTTCATTTTGTTGTTGTTTCGTTTTGTTTTTAAACAAATTTGTGTTTTTTAGCCTTAACAAAATATAATTCAATCAGGTTTGCATGTAATTTGAAAATTGTAATAAAAGGTAACATATTTGTGTTTAGATCTACTCTTGTTTGTGTAATGTATATCTCTCAATGCTACAGTCATACGTTCGAGTCCCGCTTGTTCCACGTTTGCACATTGAAGAATGTTTGACAGCTACTCACTAACGCGCGACAGGACTGTGGTTCTACGAGTTTGTTTCAAAACAGATGAGGTCTACCTCTACCTCTACCAAATTGACGCATAGATAAAAATCGTAAAAATCTTTAAAAAAAATACCCCACTCTCCACACACACACACACAATTTGTTTTCCGACTTAAGTCTTAAAGGGAGTACATCAGGCTTTTTATGGGGGTCTAGGTGTCCGATTTAAAATTGACAAATATTAATATTTTTATTCTACATTACCAAAACATAATGAGCCTACAAAATATTTTATTTGCAAAGAAATGTATTCTGCACAGTAATAAGTGCTATCTTAGGTGACGCACCGGGGTTAATTTCAGCATATTACGTGCGATTCCACCTTAGCTATACCTTAGGCATTAACAAAATGGTTCTAGCTTCACATTTTGATTGATAGTGTTTTATATCGTGCACTGGAACAATTTTATAATTTAAGAAGTTTCTAGTAAAATCCTTATGTACCCCTTTTACGACCATTGGGCATGAATTAAACAAACTTGTTTACATAAAAAAAAAATATAATTAGAAATAAAAAAATTGGGTCCTGCTCAGATTCGAACTCATCCCACTAGCTTTATAATTTTCTGGGACTGCCGCTCTCCCGACTGAGCTAACAATCCTTTACAAATTTTGATGAACTATAATGGGACTTATTCTAAAACCGGAGTGTCCGAATAGACCCGAAGTCTAAAAATAGTCACTCGGGATCAAATGACGTCATATATACCCAGTCAGATCTTGTTGATTTGCATTCGGTCTCGCCGAAACGATTGGCACAAGTATTCAGGATTATTGTACGACCGAATCAGTCATTTTAACTTCATAGCAAGGGAGGTAAAAACTTAAGAATATTACACAGCGTACTACAAAGTAAGCTAACAATCTTATTCTGGAGAATGGGCAGCAACAACTTTTTACAAAGGATAGTTGCTTATGCGATAACCATTACTGACCAAACCTATTAAATATTATATGAAGACTATAAAGGCCATGCATATTTCTTAAATATATAAATGCAAGAAAGACGGAAGATATGCGTTTGATGGTGTTGCAAGAGAAATAAATTATAAATCTCAATACACTATCCTAGGAGAACAATACAGCGTATGAATACATTTTACGCAAGATCACATGATGATCACGAGATGATGATGATTGATCTATTTATAGAACGCACAGCAAAACGATGGAACAATAGATGAAATAGCTATATAAACAATATATAACTTAAACAATGTATCGAGGAAATTATTTGAAACTTCTAAATGACATTACCTAATTTGTATCCGCACTAGAAAAGAAGAAACACCTGTTAAAAGATGGGTCTTCTTTTTCAGGCAATGCGTCGATTCATCAGTGAGGCTGTAGTTAGGTTTCGTAAAAAGCATGGTTACTAAAGCTTGGTGAACAAGTTCACCATGCTAAAAATCATTGCAGTTAAACTCTATATAGTGTTAAATCTGACTTAAAGTTATCAATAAACTATTTCATTTAATATAATAAGAAATACTAGGCATACATATACGTATCGGATTAAAATAGTCAAATCTTAATTATGTCTTAACTGATATCTTTCGATTTGTTTCAGGTGTAATAGCAGCTGCAGTGGGTGTTAGTGGTGGCTTTTTAATTATCCTTGCAGTGGTGACAATTGTTGTCTGCAAAAGGTGATTAGCAATCTAAGATACCTTTGCTTACCAAAAGCATTTGTTTGTAAAACATGCAACAATTTCGTATAGTGTAATACGAAAAGTCAAAAATAGTTCAAAAGAGTTATTGAAGCCCTTGAAAATTCTCGAACAAAATAAAACTACAGGATAGCAAATCAGTTTAATGACTAGGTATGATACATAAACTAATAAATAACCATTTTCCCTATTGTAAATAACAAAGTATCCAAACGTAACGCCACTTAATAATTACATAAAAGAGGTCATTTTGACATAACTTTTAGGTAGGCAATTTGCTTAAACATTTTCTTTTAAAACTGACCACGCACTTTGAAACATGTCGCTCTTGGAACATGTAATATATTTTGATTAAAATGTTGATTCACTTGACATTAAACTATTAAGGTTATGTAAACATAAGTTTAACATCGGTACACTTGATGATACAATTTAATAAAAGTGGACTGTGTTCTGTGAAACTTACATTTCCTGCTTGACTTGTATAGATACTTGTTCGAAGTTTATACCTACTGTATATCATACACTTTTTAACTATCTGACCATTGCTAAAATGTTATCTAACTTTGCATCCTTTTGATGGCATTGCCATCCATGTCATATGTACACCTTGTCCACTTTGTGACAAAAAGTTCGTGTATGACAACTTTAAAAACAACGTCATAATATTGACCTTCTTGTCCTACTTTTTGAACTACTTGAACTTTACTTTTGAAGGTTGTACCTGAAAAGAATTTTTGCAGACATTATTGTTGAAACATTGCAGTCTTTAGTAACGTAAAAACACAGGTTGTGTATTTCAAGCATTCTCATTGACAAAGGAAACATCACACTTGCTATTTATCACATTTTCAATTCTTACAACACATCCAGAGACAATTAAACAAGTATATAGTACTAGCTGTAGTAAAACTATACAGATTTTTTTTTATTTAGTATTAACCATATAACAAGTTCAATGAGAAAAATGTTCCTATAGAAATAACATCTCCCAAACGCAATGGCAACCGTAGGTCCTTACCACAAAGTGTAAATTAAACATACGATGAAAAGGAAAATAAACAACACAAATAGTGGTGAAGACAAGGTTATCAACTTGGAACGGTCAGTAATCAATGTGGCCAACTGGTCAGCTTAAATCATGTTTATGTGTACAATACCTCGCTACTATCCTGCCTTCAGCGCCCAAATTGACAAGAACATATGAAAATAAAAGTAAAAGCATGTGAAAAATGGTATTTTTAATTAATATGGCAAATTGGCTACTGCCATATGACATCTTAAAGTCCACGACTTTCTAAATGATAAATTAATTTGCCGTTTTCTTAATATTTTACATTGTAAACGATTTATATACTGCTTATCCAATGTTATTAAATATATACTGGTGCTTCGTTATTTATCAAACAAAATCTGTATACATGCAGCATATCAATAAAACTGTATTGCATACGTTCACCAGGAGGAGGACTAGACGGGAACATGAACGAGAAGCAACAATCCAACAACAGGGAGACATTGGAGCGTATACAGACCTGACTGTTCCATCCAGGGTAAATACCTATGACCAGATTGATCAGGGAGACACTGGGACGTATACAGACCTAACTGTGTCTTTTAGGGGAAATGCATATGACCAGATTAACCAGGGAGACACTGCGTATACAGACCTAACTGTGCCTTCCAGGGGAAAATTATATGACCAGACTGACATGCGTAGTGCAGGCAACGCCCGTCAAAACCAGGAAAACGACCCTGAACATCAATATTCGAACACAAATAGCTCTAATCCAAATTATGAAAACCCAGATTTTCAACCTTTATAGGTAGGAATATTTTATATTTAGATATATGTTGTTACCAAATGAATCATAATACTTAATATAACGAGTGACATTGTTTTCAACATTGGCATGCTTATTAGGTGCATACAATGATGCAACAAATGAAAATTGTGTTTCAAATGGTAAACGTATACAAATTACGGAGAAGGAAGTAAAGACGCCTTATATTAAATCAAAGTAATGAAGTTAACGTTAAAAATTGCTTCCAACATGCGTTTGTGTAAAAAGGGCCTAGTCTGCTAGTTTACGTCTGTATGGTGTCCATGATTTGAATCTCATTAATAATTATAGATAAATCATTATCTTGAGCTGCTTATTGGGTGCAATGTTTTCGTAACACTCTTTTTTATTAAAAACAGAAATTTAATGGAGATCACTATTTAATTTCAGACAAGCGGAGACAACCAAGTTATGACGATCATAAACACCTTTATCATAATAATGAAAGTTAAAGGAATAACATGACTTTGGGTGACCTAAGACACCAACTGGTGTTGGTCGTTAGCAAATAGTGGTGTTTCAGAAAACATATCCATTTGTAACGAATGCTGTTTGCTTATGTACCTGATGTTGAACTCATTGCTTTATTTTGTTGTTATATAATGTATAAACACATGTTTCTAACTGAAAGGTTGAATACTAAAACAATTTTTCATTAACCGCATTATCAATAAATACTGAAACGGGGATCCCTTGGAAGAAACAAACACAAAGAAGAGGTAAATGTAGCAGACTCGGTTTTATCGAGTCTATTCATCAGAGGTAATGTAAAGTGTCCACCTCTAATGCCTCCTAGCACCGGTTTAAGCGATATTCTACTTTAAAGCTGTACAGTCCCTATTTTAACTGGCAATAACTCATGAATATGAATGAGTCACGTGTGAAGTAGTTTCAAATCGACGAACACCCCAAAGTCGGTATATAAGCAAAAATCGATGGGTAAAATTTCACATTTTTATTTAGCCTCCGTATAGGTAACCGATAAATATACGGCTCCAGAATATATGTGATAAAAAAATAGTTGCCCGGAACAGGATTTGAACCACAGCCTTGCTCTTGTAAGTTTTGAAAGATGTACGCTGAACCACTCGACCACTGCTATTTATTGGTATGTTGTAGCATTTTTAACACTAAATAGGCATTACGTAATAACAAGCGCGCGCACACAAACTCATCTAGCGCTAAATAACAAGTCGAGATTTGGTTGTTTTGAGGCGAAGTATTAGTTTCATATTGATAACATACAGTATTACACCAGGCAATGTTAATTTACACCTGCGACAATATGGACTACATATTTATTGATCCATCTTTAGTTGCGTTCAAATATGTCAAGTTATTTTGCCTCATAATAAATGGTAGTTAGTATACTATTTTCTCAAGTAGCGTTGTAGTTCAGTGGATAGAGCACCGGACTTGAAATCAGAAGGTCGTGTGTTCGAGCCCCGAAAGAAGTTAACTTTTATTTTGTAAAAATACTGTTACCTGTGTATAGGTACGATGTGCACTGGTCGATGTATATACAGTAAATGATTTACTGCGCTATATTTGCTCGCTTAATTACCCGATTTCCACATGAGCTGGTGAACATGAAGTTACAAATAAAGACACGCCTACAAAGAAGAAATTGATTGATAAAGGGACTCTGTAGCTTTAAAGTCAAACATATTCGTAAATATCGATATCTTTTTTGCCACGCTTTGCAATATACTTATTTCGGAATCGGTCTCGCACGTGTAACTTAAACAGTAAAAGTTAATAGTGTTCCGCAACGTTTGTTTTCAACATAAAAGTTGACCTACCATATGTGTACCAATATGGGAAACCCATTCAGATCAATTCTAGATAAAGTCTATTTCAAAGACAATTTATTATATTGTGACTTCATTATACTTGTTACATGTATATTATATATATTAACCCGATAGGCCGACATTAGGATTGTATGTATGTATATTTATTTATTTCAGTGACAAATACATATTTTACAAAATATTACATATATAGGACATATAGTTAACATAAAATATACATATATAAAGCATATAGGCAACATTGAGCAAAAATTGGATATACCCAGCATAACTTGGCTTACTAGTCACCATCTTATAATTGCATTATATAGATAAATCAATATTTAAATTGATATCTGAAATAAGTAAATGTTCATGCATATTTATACAAATATGGTAATATGAGGATCATGTAGTCATACCAGGAGTTCTGTTAACTCAGTGAGATACATATTTAAATAATGTGAAAACCAAAACAATGAAGTAATTTAAAAAGTAAAATATAGTATTGTGTATATTATATGAGTGCTTATATTTCACATATGAATAATGTGATTGATACTCATTAATTATATGTCTTTTTCCTAAAGAATTTTGGATAAAGTTTCTTTAACTTAGTTTGTCTACCACATACTTTTAATAAACAATGACATAGATGCTTGTTGTTGAGTGAAGACAAGTTTTAACCCAGTAAATGAAAACACTTCACTGACAGTCAAATCTATAAGACACGCAGTCCCGGTAAATGAAAACACTTTACTGACGGTCCGTATTACCAATGTGCTTGCATTCTTCACCAAAAAACGTTTCTAAGTAAAATGGCCAATATGCTTTTTATCATAGTCATTAATACGTACATTAGTGTACAAACATGACATATACGTTTACAACTATGAAATATACATTTACATTTGATAATATAATCACGTTTTATTGATTTCATAAGGATTAAACTGTATGGAAATAAGCACAATTCTAAATAAATGTTAAGGCACTATTGTAACTTTACTTTTATCATTTAAGCTTATGTTATTGTAACTGCAAATATATATGCTCTATAATTAAGACACTTGAGACGATAATACCCATGGCTTACCGTCTGAAAGTGTCCAGTGAACGTTCTAAAAAAAACTCATGCAGTTGAATGTTTCTCCTAAAAATAATATGGTGCAGGCAAGCACCACACACCCATGTATTCTCTGTCACTGTCTCTCCTCCACACACATTCTGGCCCTGTATGTCTTGAATTTTCCTTCTTTTTTCTTCTTAGAGTGGGTATATATGAATTATATAGGATATCAGATGCAATATAAACGGTATGAAGTCGGCGTGCGTCCCCTCCCCAAAAACTAAAAAAAACAAAAATAATCAATAACCTGAGAGAAAATGTGTTTTCAACCTCGTATAAACAAACATCCAAAATGGGCTGGGGCTGTTCTGTTTCGTGTTATTTGTTTAAAGGTTGCACTACCCATATATGGTCTGAAATTCAGGATCCGCCTCTAGATTTTGCTCTTACTGTTATTTATACTACTGTGATTTATATGTAGTAAACTATACGGGTTTTTTCTTTATCTAGGTTTACTGATTGTAAGTCAAACAACTGTGGCACTTTTGAGAAAAAAAATCGACAAAATCAGGACATTTACTCATTTAATACTGATCTCATCTATGTGTATACCATCTGACAATACATTTAGAGATTGGTACTGAAACGGGGAATTCTTTGGAAGCAACACATACAAACGACAATAAAGTAGCAGACTAGTTTTTATTGAGTCTGTTCAAGAGAGGTACTTTAAGAAGCAACACATCTCACACCCCTATCACAAGCTTTAGGAGTATGCCACTTCAAAGCCACATATACTGGGTTCGATGATCCCAAAGTACCATTACACATAAACTACTGACATAATTCTCGCGGCGTCCCGTAAGCTTTTGTACATAACTTGCTTGTTTTGAAATCATTACTTATCATTATTTGAATAGTTGAAAGCTAATCAAGTTTGCTTATTACTGATCGTTTTTTTATAGTGCACCAATACTATGTTTAAACCTATTGTAATAACGAAGAAACAATACTTCAAATTGTATTTCCGTTATTAAATTTGTTTTCTCTTCTACGAAACCTTACATTGAACACAAATTGTAATTGGTCACCTGGGATTTATGGATATAATTTGAAAGAAAAAAAACAAAAACAAAAAAAACAAGACATGAATGTAATGGTGTTGAATTCCTACCTGTGTTATGTTTTATCTAGATATATTAGATCTTTTGGAATAATTTGTCCAACAATATGTGCATTGAATTGTTTCATACGATAGATTATTAAATTACATTCATGTCTCGTTTAATTATATCCATATAATCCAGGTAACCAATTATACAATTAGTTCAGTGTCATATTTCTGGTATCATCTGCATCTCAACTCTATTTTCGCTATACTTGTATACTTTTGCAGATCTCTTTTTGCTAATCGTCTTCTTAAAACAACGAAATTATTTCATCATAAATATACATTATATTGTAAATATTGCTTTTGTAAACAACGAATATTTGCATTACAACAGTAAATGCTTGTGTAATGTATCAAACGAATGATTTAAATCAAATTTTATCAAAAAAGAGAAAAAAGATTTAAAGTAAAATGAGTTAACAAATCGAGGTGCTAATATAAATTCTTTAAAATAATAAATCTTCAAGATTGATGTGTGTCCTTTCAAAACTTAGCATGATTATCTAAGTGCTAAAAGTTCTATGTAAATAAAATAATATTATATTGTATCAAATATTGTTATAACAACATTATTTTTTGAGTTGTATCGTCTAAATGACGCAATTTAATGTTGCGGTATAATGTGACGTTAAATGAGTTTTAAACGTTATTGTATGCAATGAACGGTTTCAGCGGCTAGGGTAAAGCTAGGGTATATTCGTGTTGCATGTTTCGATTTACCCCTCCCCATTTAGTATTGATACCCTCTTCCACATTGAGTATCTATAATACCTCTCCATTGAGTATTTAACGGGTATCATTACTCGATGGAGAGATTTTATAGATACTCATTGGAGGGGGTATCAATATTTAATGGGGAAGGTATCAATACTCAATGTGGTGGTGGATATCAATACTCAATGGGGAGGCTTATCAAAACGCAATACCGTGGGTATCAATTCTCAATAGCGACGGGTATCAATACTCAATGGGGAGGGGTTATCAAATCTCAATGTGGAGGTAGTATCGACACTCATCGATACTCAATGTGGAGTTAATATCAATACTCAATAGCGAGGGCGTATCAATACTCAATGCGGAGGGTGTATCAAAACTCAGTCGGGAGGGGGTATCAATACTCAATCGGGAGTGGGTATCAATACTAAATGAGGAAGGCGTATCAATACTCATTTGGGAGGGGGGTATCAATGCTCAGAGAGGAGGGGGTATCGATATTCAATTGGGAGGGGATATAAACTCAATCGGAAAGTGGGTATCAATACTTATTCGAGAGGGGTATCAATACTCAGTGAGGAGGGGTATTAAAGGGACACAAGGCAATCTTGAGTTTTATTCAAGTACTAAAATAAGCACTTCATTTCATTAATCTTGCCTCATTTTGACTTGAAGACTGCTTACACACCATTAAATAAAACAATGAGATTTCATTTTTTCTTCCATATGCTACCAAATTGTTAAATATATTATTGATGCAATATTATAAACAGTTAGTAACATGTAAAAACAAGTTGCTTTGAACTATTCGAATAATTAATATTAATGATTGAACGTATGCAAGTTATTAAAGATGTCTTTAGAACAATACAAGGCGATGTTTACAGTTTATGTTTATTGGAATATATTGGCCACGGATTCAACACAATAGAAGTAAGATAAAATGTGTAGTTAATTAAAAGATATAGATGTTTTTTATTAACCCTGGGTACAGCAGTTCACAAAGACAAATGTACCTAATTGAAAATTCTTGAATTGAGAATGTCAAAATTCTTATTAACTACACAATAAGTCATTGTTGTGACCGCGAAAAACTGCCCTTTATGAACGCTGGGTACAGCAGTTCACAACGACAAATGTAACAAATTGAAAGTTCTTGTATTGAAAATGTCAACAATTTTATTAACTACACAATAAGTAAGTGCTGTGACCGCGAAAAACTTCCGCCACCATGAGGAAATCCCGAATGTGGATTGCTGTAAACCCCCTGTTTAAAACATATAGATGTACTTTATGAACCCTGGGTACAGCAGTTCACAAAGACAAATGTACCTAATTGAAAGTTCTTTTATTGAAAATGTCAAAATTCGTATTTATTTAACTACACAATAAGTCATTGCTGTGACCGCGAAAAACTGCCCTTTATGAACGCTGGGTACAGCAGTTCACAAAGACAAATGTAAGTAATTGAAAGTTCTTGTATTGAAAACGTCAGCAATTGTATTAACTACACAATAAGTCAGTGCCGTGACCGCGAAAAACTGCCGCCACCATGAGGAAATCCCGAATCTAGATTGCTGTAAACCCGCTATTGAAGCCGTGTCGGAAGAACCAGACTGAAACCGTTGAAGTCTCCAAGTTCTGAATATATAAACATAAAAAAGCCCAAAACACTGTTTCCTATAACAGGAGAGGGTGGGTGGGTTTATGTGGCGAATACTGATAAAATCAATGTTTTGTACCGTATAAATCACTGAACATGTTCCATGAAATGTTTTGAAGAAAGAGGAAGTGATAACCACACCACGTTGCCGGTGTCATGTTATAAATTGCACTGGCAGAATGTTATACAATAAATGGTATGTGGCCACTTAAATAACAGTAATTTGTCCTTTAAAGCACAAATTCCATTATTAAAGATGGCTTTAGAACAATACAAGGCGATGTTTACAGTTTATGTTTATTGGAATATATTGGCCACGGATTCAACAAAATAGAAGTAAGATAAAATGTGTAGTTAATTAAAACATATAGATGTACTTTATGAACCCTGGGTACAGCAGTTCACAAAGACAAATGTACCTAATTGAAAGTTCTTGTATTGAAAATGTCAAAATTCGTATTAACTACACAATAAGTCATTGCTGTGAACGCGAAAAACTGCCACATGTCACGCAGTTTGCGAAAAGCATATCACTGCGTGACACCGCCATTGTTGATTTGCCTTAAGACATCGTGATAGTGACACAAACTGAAGTGCAAGGCATGGAATAAAATAACCTATAACACAGAGATAAAATTATAATTAAAACAGCATCAGCCACCACTTTGATATTTATTACGACTATAGAATATTTTATGCAAAGTTAATTCACTAAATGTTAACGTAAGACAGGAGCAATCACATGTTTCCTTCTGACCTCCAAATAACAATTTATCCAAATACTATCTTTATTGCTCCGTTATCTGAGCGCCCATTCTAAAAAGGTTGAAGATTTTATAACAAGGGGGCAAGAATTGAACAATATTCCCTCCAACTTTGAAACTCAAAAGCTATGGCATTGATTTCCAACGTTTAAATGCAGATTTTATGTCTAATGTTCCCAGTAATGCCAAGGGACCAATGTTACTTGGTCAAAAGTGCTAAAGTGCAGTTAGAACCATTATCTTCATATCCATTTCGTCTTGCATTTCTTTTGTCCTTCTCCCACGAGCATACGGACTTTTCGAAACTCTTTTTGGCATGATCTGAAACAAGTGGCAAATGGTTTAATGATGCTACTCCAGTAAGACAGGGTAAGGTTTATATATTATTTTTTAGTATTTATTTATTTTGATTAGAATTATGTTAGGCTATGTCCCAGAAATCGACAACAACACTTCCATTTGACACTATTGCATCATTCTGATGCGATAGCCTTGCGCATGCAATGCCACCCTATATAATCCCATATTTATGTTAGGCTATGCCAGACAAATCAAAAATCTTACTGAAATAACTACCTCACGTATATTATTTAAACATAAATGTTACTATAATTATCTTTTTCTAGAGCTAAGTTTCATCAACAGCAGGTTCTTGGCCCATTCACATATTTTATCTTGGTGTAAGCGGATGATGAGCCTGGCATGTTCATTCCTGCTAGGCGCCATAAAACCTTTCATGTTGTGGTGCGCCTTAAAACCCAATTCACTTCACTTGTTGATATTTCGTAATTTTGTAATGGCGAAAATTAATTATAATATTTATAAAACGTGCCCTGTTTCCAGTAACAGCATCCGGTCAATTCTGCCTCCGCAAATCTTGAATGACCCAAGTGCATCACTCTCCGATTCATAAAACGAGAAACACATGTTCATTTAAACAAAAACAATTGTCGAAAGTTAAATTAAACTCATCAAAGGGGAGCAACTCGATATTGAATCACGTATTATGTAGAAACAGTTACTTCTCATGAATAAAGAGTTACCGATGTTAGCATTTAAAATCTACCAAGACAATTTGATAACAAGTACGTTATTGATTACAAATACGTTATATTGAGTTATCTAATAAAAAGGTTATTTTACATGAATACTATTCAGTACTGCTCATTTGCACGTAGGCAAAATTACATGATTTAGAACAAAATTTGAAATCAATGAAACACAGTTAAATATACTACGCCATAGACCTCTTAAAGTTTAACATAAAGACAAAGAGAGGACAGCAAACGTTACACTCTCTATTACTAATTAATAACAATCATCTGCAACAATTACTTCGTTACAAATGACTACCAGCATACAAACCAATTTACAACAGACTTAACAGTACGTGTTATGTTGCGAATACTGATAAAATCAATTTGTTGTACCGCATAAATCACTGAACATGTTCTATGAACTGTTTTGAAGAAAGAGGAAGCGATAACCACACCACGTTGCCCGTGTGATGTTATAAATTGCACCGACAGAATTTTATACAATAAATGGTATGTGGCCACTTAAATAACAGTAATTTGTCCTTTAAAGCACAAATTCCATTATATTGAAAAATGAGATATAGGGTCCTATAGAAACCACAGCGTCCGAACGCAATGGCATCTTAGAAAACTAACAGGACGTCCTGAGTTTTAAACTAATCAAGATTGTCATGCGTCCCTTTAATACTCAATCGTGAGGGAATATAAATACTCAATGTGAAGGCAGTATCAATACTCAATTGCGTGTGGGTACCACTATCAATGCTCAGTGGGGAGGAGGTATCAATACTCAATAGGAAGTGGGTATATATACTCAATGGGGAGGAGGTATCAATACCAAAGATGGCGATTGGCTAATTACCTCGTGGGCACGATTCACGATTTCGTTATATTTTCGTGCCTATGAATTATTATTTTCCTAAAGACATCATAAACATGAAAAAGATATGTTGTCCTATCCAGTTTAATTTGACGTGTGTATCATTTCATATAGGTAAGGGTTTCTTATACAATGCATGTGAGAATACTAGGCAAACATTGTATTCTGTTTATTCTAAAATAAATATCTGTTCTTTCATATTGATTTATTAGGTTTCAAGTGGCCTTAACGGCACCAATTACGCCAACTATTAATAGAGTATCAAGCGAAAAAAAATCTAGTTACTTGCAGAATGTTGGTTAGTACTGGTAACAGAAGCCGAGGTTAAGATAACTGACCAAAACTGACTGAAAATATAGTGATACACGGCGTTAAAACCAAACACAACACGAACTTCGGTGAATTAACATCCCCCGTGCCTTCTTGGTAGAAGAACAGACGGAAAATAAATACAGACAAACAAAAACATGTGAGAGTTGTGCAGCGGACACGAAAATTGTAACGGACGGACGGACAACGCCAAAGCTATATCCCTCTTAGTTAGGGATAATAAAATAAATGAAATAATAAAAAGTAAATAAAGATTATTTCGTGGGGTTGGGTGGAGTGTGGGATGTGTGTGTGTGAGGTGGGGGGTGGGGTGGGTCATGGGGTCTCGGCCGTTTCCAAAGGTCCATTATCATACTCCTTTTTGATGGGCTGAGTATTCTTGTATTTGTGTCAATTAATGACAAAATCCCTGGAAACATGAGCGTTATGGAGAGAGAACACACAATACCTTATTAAAAGCACATATAAGAATAATAAGACCTGTATGACCTTGACATTGAGGATACAGACCCGGGTGTTGGGTTCTGCACGATGAGATGAGTATTTGTGCCAATTTCTTACTTATCCCTACTTACATGGAAAAGTTATGGTGCTGACACGAAATGGACATTATTATATGCATTTAAGAAGTATATGACCTTTATGATGACCTTTATGACATTGACCTTGATACAGATCCGGGCGTTGGGTTCTGCACGTCGTCTTGATAAGATGAGATGAGATGAGTATATGTGCCAATTTATTTCAAACTCCGTCCATGCATGTAAGAGTTATATAGCGGACACGAAAATTGTAACGGAAGAACGAACGGACGGACGGACGGACGTGCGAACGAACGTGGAAAACGCCAAAACTATATCCCACCGACTTTGTCGGGATAAAAAAACAAAAGAAAACTTGTCTATAACTCATTGGTGTGTAAAGAAACCTCAGGGTTAGACATGTCGGTATCGGAATCGTTATTTTTTTCTTATGCTCGGTTTAGCGTGAATGGTCAAGATAATGCAAAACGAATGACTCCGCCGAAAAGTTCCTTCCTTGAACCATTCATATAGAATCTGAATGATACCTAAAGGTTGGTTATTGTTGTTTTTAAGTCAAACAGATTAAATTTGCTAGGAGTCAATATTTTACAGGGGTCATATTTCTACGTGAGAATGGTTGTAATATTACTGGCCTTATCGGAAGAATCATTCCGCGACAGAACACATTATGACCGGTGTTTTCCTTACACCGGTCGAAGCTCAGAACCTAACAGTGTGCTTATCTGAAGATGCCGTTTCCAAACATGTCAAATCAAAGAACGTATATACTAATTTTGATACATATATATCAGGTTATATCATTGTTAACATACCATATGCTAGGGCTGGATGGAGTACTTGCTTTTATTGTTTACTTGTTTGAATTATTTATTGCATATTTAAACCAGTAGAAGGATGTTCCACGTAACACTTGTATCGCCTGCCGTGTTCTTATTTCAGCAAGTACAATCTAGCTATACAGTTTGACGGCAGTGGTTGCAATCTTTCATGAATTATGGAGTTATTTAATGCGTTAAAGTTTATGAAAAGGCCATAAATCTGCACTGGATAATTGATAAGGAAAAAATGTGCAAAGTTTCATGACCACAGGTCATTATTTTGCCAAGTAATGAGCTTGGTTAGGTTGCAGGTTAAAGTTTTATGGTAATGGGCATAACTCTGCCAAAATGAAAGTCAGAGTTATTGGACATGTCTAACGACATTCCTGTGGTTAAGATAAAGATGTTTGTGAAGTTTTATGAACATAAGTCAAATACTTTTCAAGTAATGGTCAGTTATAAGCATGGTTAGGTTGCATGTTAACGTTTTATGAAAGGGACGTAACTCTGCAAAAATGAAAGTCAGAGTTATTGGACATATGTTATTACATTCCTTTGGTTATGATGAAGGTGTTTCTGAAGTTTCATGAACATAGGTCAACTGCTTTTTAAGTTTTGACCAGGTTAGGTTGCAGGTTAAAGTGTGACGGACGGACGACGGTCGACGGACAACGTGATCCCTATATTACTGCCATGCTATATAAGTGACGCAAAAACACAATATAATAACTATGCCGAAAAGGTCATTCAGGGACGGTTACGCATATTTGTAACAAATGCAGTATATATGTATGGTATCCATATATAGTATACATTTATAGCATAACTTTATAAGAATACATAGTATTCAAGTATAGTTAGCATTTTTAACAGACATATACAGCATAAATATATATTATACTTATATACAGTTTTTATATATAGTATATAGAGGGTTTAACGCGAAACTATGGTAACTCACTTTTTTCAGAAAATGTTTTTTTTACGTAATCCGTATCAGATACTGACCCTTTATAATGTCACAAAATATTAGAACTAGATTCTAAAATTTGGTGGAGAAAAATAAAATGTGTCATATAATTGTATCTCATACAGCTTTTTTTTTTTTGCTTTTGTTTTTTGATTAAATCTTCATATAAGGGTTTGTTTATAGCCAACAAAGTTATGTTGTTTCTTGCAAACTTATTTAAGATTATAATAATTTACATTAGTATTGCTTTCAAAAATAATTTTGCACGAAACTATTGTAAGTCAAATTTGATTCTCATTAAACTTTACAATATTTACATAATAATTATTCCAAATGAAGATAATAATAACTGCTCTATGTTTCTTATGTGAAATATAAGTTAAATTAAAGATTGAAGAACTTTAAGGAGTTTTATTGCATACCATTGTTAGGACATTAAAAGTTATTTGTAATAAAACGCGTTAATGAAAGTATGTAAGGTTGGTTTTTATTAATTTTAGCCTCCACTTGGGATCACAGAATTAGGAATATCAGTGGTTCCACAGAAGAATTAATAATTATTGCCAAGCCCCTTTTTTCCAAGCTTTGCAAACTGATATGAAGTTAATAAACAGTTGTATTTTGTGTTATCTGGTGAAAAAATACATGTGATTTTTTTTTTAAACATTGCCGAAACATCATGTTCACGAAACATCATGTGCACGTATGTTTTTCTGTGTAAAGGATTGATAGGATGAACAAAAGTCATGAAACAGATTAGTATTGTAAACTTTTAGTGCAGTTTATTTACAGATTTTCATTTATTTGTGAATTCCAGGAGTAAATATCTATTTTCCGGGGTCTAATTAGGTAAAATTAATGATGTTTTGAAATTCCCAACTCAATCTATATTTCTATCTGTAAAGTGGACAAATTGTTTTATACTTTAATGCTAATAATGTTAAAATATTAAGCAAGTTTTACACACCACTCTCTCAAACAATGATTGTTGAGTTCGAATTTGTGGTAACTGAAAAGAAATTTTAGTTGTTTCTCTAAGTTCAATGAAAAACAACACTGATTTATTAATATTACTTACATGTACCCTCACATGTTTATAAGTATTTTTAAATGATTAGTTATCATGGTAATTAATTAATTATTTAATAATTACTTTATAAATTATTTACTAGTATTAATAAGGTGAGAAAGTTTTCCCATTGCTTTGCGAATGTTGATTGTTCTTAGTATCCGCGTTCAGGTGATTCATGGCCAATAGAAATAGCCTAAAATATTAAAATTGGAGCCGAAAATGACTTAGAACAACATAATTATGAAAACAACTTAATAATCTTTTTCGCCAGGATAGTTTCATCTATTATATAAAGCAGTAAGTAATACGTATATTATCAAAGGTCAGTGCTGGTATAAACTCTTTAGGCTAACCTTAATAAACAGTTTGTTTGCGGTTTCCCTGCCCGAGATTTCATAAGTGGGTTGGAATGTATACATTTTACCAATTGCTTTGCATTAAAGGGGCCCATAGCAATCTCGAAGTATTCATCAAAGTTTAAATTATGATTCCAGTATAAGTATAACTTTAAACCTGCTTGTATATAATTATATTAAAGGAAATATAATTTCAAATTCTACTTATTTCTTCTGTCATAGGTTTTAAATATAATGTTGGTGCAATATAATCAACAATTAATAATATGTAAAAACAATTGCTTTCAATTATTGAAATAAATAATAAATAATTATTTAAAACATGCAAGATATTTGGAAAAACTAACCCGACGCCACTATTTTTAAATACATCAAGATTGCCGTGTGTCTCGTCAAGTGAATGGTTCTATCCAGGACAGGTTTTGCAACTTAAACTAACACAATTATAATATATGCAGAACTCTGCAGTTGCAACTAAGACACTATTTGATATGGGATTATTCAAACAAGGAATATAAAAAGATCGGACAGGGAAAGTAGCATTCAAGGAGGACAGTCAACCACAAAACACAGAAACAAACATGCAAACAGACAAACAAGGAGGCAAAAGTAATAATAAAAGCAAACGACATCACAAACACAAAAGGGTTGACAATAGGGCTACCGCCTTGGAACGGTCAGTGGCAAAGTAGGCCACTGAGGGTTTAAACCGGTGCTAGAGTGCACCAAACCTCACACTTACCCTACTGTAATCCCATTAAAACAGGACAGTGTAAATAAAGAAATCCCCGCCATGATCTATCTCTAACCAACAAGGCAGCATCAATAGGCAATATAAGTAAAACACAAATATGCTCGTGTAAATATAAAACAAAAATACAATAGCCTAGAAAGCCACAATGAAGGTACTCAATGACTTGGCAGTAGCCAGAGCAACAAGAGAATAAACCATTAAGGGCACGACAAGAAAGATCATAGACAAACATCAGACGCCACCGCCCCAATGGGCTTTAGGTAGGCGTCATCATAGGGTCCACATCCTGTCCGGTCATCGTACAATTAAAGAGGAAAGCATAGTGGCGAACTGTAAAAGGGTCCACCACCAAGCATGCAGTACGTTGCAAAATGATAGGGTCATAACCTCTTTTGATAAACTTTTTAACAAGTTTAACAAAGATAGTACGAAAGTGATCATGACCAAGAATCTTACGAAGTTTATAAATCACATCACCATAGAAGTCAGGTTGTGATAGTACTTGTCGCAGAAGAGTCCTCAACTCGAGTACAAGCTCATGAAAAACGAATAAGTTGAGACACATACACCCCATAAGAAGTTGCTCGGGGAACAACCCCATCTAAGTGGGGGTAATTAACAATGTCAAAATTAAAATCATCTCTTTTGTCATATATTTTGCTAATTATTTCACCATTTTCATTTGAGAGATCTAAATCAAGAAAAGAAGCGTTATTATCAGATATATTAGCTTTATTAAGCTGATGTTCTTTAGGATAAATAGTATCAACCATAGTTGGAAAGAAAGGGTTGTCAATGTTCAATACGTCATCCAGATACCGAGAGGTGTCATTAAAAGCGTCAATGACATCTGCCTGGGTATCTGGTGAAAGTCTTAACAAGTTTAATAATACTGGAAGGCTCATTTGTGGTCCAGTTCTTAAAGTTTTTACTTCCAACGCCCTACCCTTCCCCTCTACAAACAACACACATCCGACCATCTCCTAACCCGAAAGAGGAGACACAGTTGTGCATGAAACTAGAGGTTCAACTATTCAGTAAAACCCATTGTCCTACAATAAGCTAATCGCCACAAAAAAACACTTTTTAGCTTTTTAAGAAATTATAAAATATTGCACTCCATACAAATGTTATTTATTATCTTCATCTTGTCTGAATTGTGTGACTTTACTGCATTAATTGATCTTTATAACAAGTATTGTCTATACAAAGTATTGTCTATAACATATTTCGATGTATTGTTTGTTTAAAAATCAGTTATTTAAATAATATTGACTTACAATAGTTTCGCATAAAAAAATATGAAGTCAAATTAGTTCTCATTTAACTTAATGAAGAGGGAAAAGATTACTGCTGTATGTTTCAATTGTGAAACTAAACTTAAAATAAAGATAACAAGAACTTAAGGGATTTCGGTTGCATACCATTCATAGGTTTGTCAAAAATGAGCCTTAACGATACAAACTTACTGCCTAAAACTATACTGTCCAATAATTTTCATTGAAGTTTGTAGTTTTTTAAAAAGAAATCTGAAAAAATGCATCAATAACTGCTAAAAAAATGTTAGTTACAATAGTTTCGCC
>JAWPHD010013377.1:0-68766 GCA_037043455.1 Cyrtodaria siliqua
GATGCATATGCATAATGCTATAACAAATCCCAAACCAAAATTATAGATATAAACATGCTTACATGCAAACCTAGAACTGCCTTTATTGCACATTTTATGGGCCATCACAATGTGGGTTCCATGGGAGCCCAGAATTTGCAGAAGACAAAATTACTTATCCAACCCGTTACAACATACTATAAGGAAACCAATTCCAAAATTTAGTTCAGCTAGGACAAGAAATGTAAGAGATATAGACCTGTAAACACAGCTTACACGCAAAATTTGATGTGAAACAGGCATATTTTAAGGGCTACCAGAATTTGGGTTCCATGAGAGCCCATGGGTTACAGGAATCAAAATTACTTAAGCAGCCCTTACGATAATGCTATAAGGAAGCTAATGGCCAAATTTGGTTGTGCTCGGGTAAGACTTGTAATAGATATAGACTTGTAAACACAGCTTACACGCAAAATTTGATGTGAAATTGGACACATTTTATGGGCTATCATAATTTGGGTTCCATGGGAGCCCATGGGTTACAAGAACCAAAATTGCTTATGCAGCCCTTAAGATAATGCTATAAGGAAGCCCATGAACAAATTTGGTTGTGCTAGGATAAGAAATGTAAGAGATATAGACTTGTAAACACAGCTTACACGCAAAACTTGATGTGGGACGCCGACGCCGACGCCGACACCAACGCCGACGCCGGGGTGATTACATAAGCTCTCTTATTCTTCGAATAGTCGAGCTAATAAAATGAAAATCATAAAATCTGGTAAAGTTTGGCAAAGATCAGATGCAAGATGAAGGCCCTAGCGTACGACGAGGCAAATTATTGCATTTTCAACAATATCAAGGGCCATAACTCCGCTGTTACTGGTCCGATCTGGCTGGTTTTCGAACTTGACCCTGGCTTTATTGACATTAACAATCTGATTAAGTTTTGTAAAGATCGAATGAAAAATGAAGGCCCTATCGTCTTAACGAGTCAAAATATAGCATTTTGAACTAAATCAAGGGCATTAACTCCGCTGTTACTGGTCCGATATGGATGGTTTTCGAACTTGTCCGAGCTTTCATTGATATTAACAATCTGATAAAGTTTGGTAAAGATCAGATGAACAATGAAGCCCCAGTCGTCCTAACGAGGCAAAATATAGCATTCTTAACTAAATCAAGGGCCATAACTCCGCTGTTACTAGTCCGATATGAATGGTTTTCGAACTTGTCCGAGCTTTCATTGACATTAACAATCTGATACAGTTTTGTAAAGATCGGATGAAAAATGAAGGCCCTATCGTCTTAACGAGTCAAAATATAGCATTTTAAACTAAATCAAGGGCATTAACTCCGCTGTTACTGGTCCGATATGGATGGTTTTCGAACTTGTCCGAGCTTTCATTGATATTAACAATCTGATAAAGTTTGGTAAAGATCAGATGAACAATGAAGCCCCTATCGTCTTAACGAGGCAAACTATAGCATTCTGAACTAAATCAAGGGCCATAACTCCGCTGTTACTAGTCCGATATGGATGGTTTTCGAACTTGTCCGAGCTTTCATTGATATTAACAATCTGATAAAGTTTGGTAAAAATCGGATGAACAATCAAGCCCTAATCGTCTTAACGAGGCAAAATATAGCATTTTTAACTAAATCAAGGGCCATAACTCCGCTGTTACTAGTCCGATATGGCTGGTTTTCGAACTTGTCCGAGCTTTCATTGATATTAACAATGTGGTAAAGCTTGGTAAAGATAGGATGAACAATGAAGCCCCTATCATCTTAACGATGCATCATATAGCATTTTTAACTAATTCAAGGGCCATAACTCTGCTGTTGCTGGTCCGATCTGACTGGTTTTCGAACTTATCCGAGCTTGTATTGATATTAACAATCTGTTAAAGTTTTGTAAAGATAGGATGAACAATAAAGCCCCTATCATCTTAACGAGGCAACATATAGCATTTTTAACTAATTGAAGGGCCATAACTCTGCTGTTGCTGGTCCGATCTGACTGGTTTTCGAACTTGTCCGAGCTTTCATTGATATTAACAATCTGTTAAAGTTTGGTAAAGATCGGATGAAAAACGAAGGCCCTATCGTCTTAACGAGGTAAAAGTTAACAGACGACGGACGACGGACACCACACTATCCCATAAGCTCTACTGGCCAAGGGCCATAAGCTTGGCCAAGGGCCCGCAGAGCTTATGGGGGAAAAAAGGCAAAACATCTGGTAAAGATCAGATGAAAAATGAAAGCCCTATCGTCTTAACGAGGCAAAATATAGCACTTTTAAATCAAGGGCCATTACTCCACTGTTACTGGTCCGATCTGGCTGGTTTTCGAACTTGTCCGAGCTTTCATTGATATTAACAATCAGTTCCAAAAAGCAGGTCAAGGTCATAGATGAAATCCATGCGTCCAAAAAGATGCACTACCCAAGACACAACTATGTCAAAATAGATTTTTTTTTCTTCCAAAGATTAAGCTACAAATTAGGTTTAAAACATCTAGTGCATAATTATAGTTCATGATAAAGTGATGTAAATGTAACAATTAAAGTTATCTGCCCTTTGCTTGGAGGGCCAAGGTCACATCCACATTTGCTTTGTCACGTTGCAATGTACCACTCAAGATACAACTATAAGCAAAGTTTGAAAGGTCTTAGTGCATATAGTTTGTGAAAAAGTGACCTAAACGCCAACGTTGAAGGTAAAACTTATAAGGTTATATGCCCTTTGCTTGGAGAGTCAAGGTCACATCTGCTTTGTCACGTTGCGATGTACCACCCTAGATACAACTATAAACAAAGTTTGAAAGGTGTAGTGCATACAGATTGCGCGAAATTGACCTCAACGCAAAAGTTGAAGGTAAAATTATACATTTGCTTTGTCACGTTGTGATGTACTACTCAAGATACAACTATAAGCAAAGTTTTAAAGGTATAGTGCATACAGTTTGTGAAAAAGTGACCTTAAAGGGGGTACATCAGGATTTTTCTAGAAACATCTTTTATTATAAAAATGTTCCATTTCATGATAAAACACTTATATCAATCAAAATATGCTGTTAGAACCATGTTGTTAATGTCTAAACCTTGAATACACCATATAGCTACGACGGAATCAGACGTAAAATGCTGAAATTAACCATGGTGCGTCACCTAGGATAGCACATATTACTCTGCTGAATCAATTTCTTTGCAAAACAAGGATCATTTTTAGGCTCATTCATTATGTTTTGGCCATGTAGAATAGAAAATGTTAATATTTGTCAAATTTAAGTCGGACACTTAGACCCCCACGAAAAGCCTGATGTACTCCCTTTAACGCAAAAGTTGAACCTAAAAATTATTAAGTTATCTACCCTTTGTTTTGAGGGTCAAGGTCATTTCCACATTTGCTTTGTCACGTTACGATGTACCACCCAAGATACAACTATAAGCAAAGTTTGAAAGGTCTAGTGTATACAGTTTGTGAGAAAATGATCTAAACGCAAAACTTGAATGCTGACGCGGCCGCCGCCGGAAAAGCATCACCTATTTCTCTTTTTTTTCTTCGAAAATGCGACACAATTACAATTATCCCAAGTCAAATAAAGAACATGGATATTTGTAAAAAAATAAACGTGAAACATATATTACATATATTAATACGGAAGGATATAAACCCATCGATGAACTAGAACTACCAATATCTCCGCTTTTTATATATAGCCTATGACAATGGGTAAAATCAATAATAATAAAGATCTAAAATACAATTAACAAGAAAAAAAGCTAAGCAATAAAAGCAAAGAAACAACACACAAAACAAAAACAGAATGAGCAACTCGGATTATAAAACGATTGTATTAAATTGCTGTATAATGAAACAATGCCGCAAATAGCCTTACACATCTTTACTGCTGATAGTATGGGGCTCGCTCTATTCGGGCTACCGGCCTGAAGGCCGTCCACATTTATAACTAGGAGGTTCTTACCAGTTGCTATTTTCTAACGCAAAGAGAAACACTTATGGAAGCGTCGGGCTTATTCGGCTCCAGGACAACAACGAACCCTGCGGTGCCATTGCGATGTGGTTTCTATAGGACTATTTTTCTCATTACTGACTGCAAGGGCTTATATACCGAGGCTGGTTATTATATTTGTTTGGTATACTATTCTGATTAGCACGATTCAATCCCTTTTAATGAACAAGAAAGCAACCGGAAGACGTAAGTAAAACGTTTGCAAACACGCATAATTACAGAAACGAATACAAAAATCGTTACAATACTGCGAATATCGTTCTGCATGTTTTGTTTGTTTGTTTGTATGGTGTTTTACGTCATTTCCAACTTATGTAAGGTTATATATGACGGTCGATTTTTTTGTGGTGGAGGCAGACCATCCCTTTTTCCTGCGTAGCACCAGTACTGTACACCTCCCGCGATCCGTAAGAATCGACACTTCCTCACTTACAAGTTCGTTCTGCATGTAAACAGCTTAAGTTAGAGCAAATAAAATAATTTATTATGAAGGTCAATGACAGTCTTGGCACTGACCTTTATTACAAAGCAAGTGTTTATAATACATAATATTTGAGGACCGGGTTTAAACTGTATTAGGAATTAAGCCTAGTGTCTTTGGAACTGAACTGGGGTTTTAAGGCGCACCAACACAAGAGGATGTTTATATGGCGCCTAACAGGAATGAACATGCCAGGCTCATCCTCCATGTACATCGAGATAAAATATGGAGAACGGGCCTAGAGCCTTCTCACCCTGAACTGCAGAGTTGCTGCAATTATGTTGTAGACACTTCATTTACGCTGGAGCCACGTTATAGTTTTTCTAGTGATATGAGCGAGATGGCACCTGAAACAATGCAGGGGTCATGATGAAGACCTTTAATGAGCATGAACAAAAAATGAACATGAATTTGGGGGAGGGGGTGTGGGTTCTACCCCCCTCCTTCCCCTCCAACGGGATCTTCAGTGGCCATATTCTTTGCCCCGTAACCAAACTGGGTCCCTGGAACCACAAGGGCCTAGTGTCTTTGGAATAAATTTAAAAGTAGATATTACAGTCGAACATGGAATTTAGTATCTTAAGGACCACAGCCAACCAAAAATATGCATATAAACAAACACGAAGTACAGGATGATTAAAAGGCAAGGTAAATGACAACATAAACACAAAAGGGCTGACAATAGGGCTACCGCCTTAGAACGTTAAGCGGCAAAAATAGGCCGCTGTGGGTTTAAACCAGGTTCTAGGATGCACCAAACCCCACTCACACTTATCCTACTGTCATCCCAATACAACGGGACATTGTTAATAAAAAAAATCCCCGCCATGCTATATTATCTAACAAAAAAGGCAGCATTAATAGGTAATATAAGCATAACTCATGAATATTAAAAAAAAGCCTAGAAAGTCACAATACAAGTAATCAATGACTTGGCAGAAGCCAGAGCAAGAAGAGAACAAAGGAAATTAAGGGTTCAATAAGCAAAGATTTAGGACACACGTCAAACGCCACGGTCATTTGAGGATTTTGGTAAACCACAATCCGCCTGGTCATCGTAAAAAAAGAGGAAAGCATAGTGTCGAACTGTAAATGGGTTAACCACTAAACATGCAGTGCATTGCAAAATGACACGATCATAACCTCTTTTGATAAATGTTTTAACAAGTTTAATAAAGATTGTATGAAAGTGATTATGACCAAGGACTTGAATGCTCTTAATTACGTATGGATAGAGTGGCATAACTGTTGATAGAAATAGTAGTTCAACGTTAGTTATGGTGACCAACATTTGGTATTGCTGATCAGACCGTGTCAAAGCGATTTTTTGTATGAAGTTAAATACGGTGGGCTAATTAGCGTCAACACATAACTGTTGATCCAGATAAGTCCATAAATAAGGCCCAAATTCAGTCATGGTGACCTACTTCCAGAAAAACTATCCTACGACGACGCCAAATGTTGACGCCGACACTCTGGAAATGCAATTCTACTGGAATCTTAGAACTAAACCTACGAAACAAACTGCTGGAGGAGCTAGAATAAGCAATCGATCTGAATCCACTACAAGCACTACAGGCACTTAGTGTATAATTTGGAAACAGTTAACAGCACTTGTGACAGCCAAATGCATGATTCTAGACGCACCGCCGATATAACGCGTTTAATAAAGTTTAAAAAAGATTGTATGAAAGTGATTATGACCAAGGACTTGAATGCTCTTAATTACGTATGGATAGAGTGGCATAACTGTTGATAGAAATAGTAGTTCAACGTTAGTTATGGTGACCAACATTTGGTATTGCTGATCAGACCGTGTCAAAGCGATTTTTTGTATGAAGTTAAATACGGTGGGCTAATTAGCGTCAACACATAACTGTTGATCCAGATAAGTCCATAAATAAGGCCCAAATTCAGTCATGGTGACCTACTTCCAGAAAAACTATCCTACGACGACGCCAAATGTTGACGCCGACACTCTGGAAATGCAATTCTACTGGAATCTTAGAACTAAACCTACGAAACAAACTGCTGGAGGAGCTAGAATAAGCAATCGATCTGAATCCACTACAAGCACAAAAGGCACTTAGTGTATAATTTGGGAACAGTTAACAGCACTTGTGACAGCCAAATGCATGATTCTAGACGCACCGCCGATATAACGCACCGCCGATATAATTGCTTACTTTGTTACAATCAGTGCGAACAAGATAAAAAACCAGTTCAGTGTGTTAGTGGGGCACCACATGTTGCAACATATTCATATGCAAGTTAAGCATTAATTTAGCTAGTTAACCATGTGCTATCGAAAACATTCCGGCAATTGGCAGGCAAGCTCGCTTTCTACATTTTATTTTGACGTGAATGAACTTTGGTTTTAAATTATCAATGCACTGCTGATAATCAACGCTGTCATGCAATCGAATAAAAGCACGTGACGTCGTTGTCTAAGATGAGTGACATTTAATTATTTAAACTTGTGCAAATAATTGTAGGATCGTTAGGACCGTTGGCATTTTATTGATGAAAGTTTTTTTGCGTATTTTTTTTTTTACAACATATCGTTATGAAAAAGAGTATAAAAGGGGGAATATGAAAATCGCCGAACACAATATATATACTGTATTGAGACTGTTCGTTAACGGTAGTGAAAAAATCTTGCTACCGTTCACGCCTTCTTGCACCGGGTTAAGCAGAACTCAATATTTAAAATGTCAATAGTACGAAAATGTTAGCCATCACGAAGATGGTATGTTTAAGAGAGTTAACATAGAACCTTCACTGTTGTATTTTCATAACATTCCATCATGGCCTGCGGCGTATGGTCCCAGTGTCTAACAAAATGATTTGCCCTAAACGAGAAAAAATATGGGCGAAATAAAACAAATGGAATTTAGTTGAGAGAGCAGAGGTTATGAAGCCTGTGTTTCACAATTAACAGTCAAAAGTCTGAATTAAAAAGCAAACAACTTTATCCTAAGACTGATTGAAAAGAAATATCATTAAAATAACGTTGAACTGTAACTTACAACAGGCGATAACATTATGGAAATGCATATAAATGAACACTTGAAGTGGGATAATCACATAATGTATATTCGTAAGAAAATATCAGCCAACATCTGGCTACTGTCAAGAATAAAATCATATATTCCTTTAAATTACCGGATAATATTTTATAAGGCACATGTTCAACCTCATCTAGATTATTGTAATATAATATGGAGAAATACATTTAGAAAACTAACACAGCTTTCATTACGTTTGCAGCGGAGAGCATGTCTACTATTTTAGGCGACCAATATACAAACTAAATGAAGCACTGGTTACCATAAATTTCTAATATCGAGCAAACAATATTTCTTGCAACGGTAAAATGTATGTATTGAGTATCAAAAAATCCAGTCCAGTCATATATTTGGGATGTTTTATCCATCTGTTATCTCGCAGAGAGATCTACGATCTGCATACAATTGAATTGAATGTTGTTTAACGGCTCATCAACACAGTATAGGTTATTTAGAGCCGCCCCAGAGAGAGGGGAAGGATACATAGGAATCCGGGAACCCGCCCTACTCTTATTATCGAATAGATTCCTATGGTTCTTTAACGTGCTCGGAGGATAGACCGATACACGGGACCGCCCGGTTTACGTCCCCATCCGACGGACGAGGCTAAGGGAAAGTGTCTTGCCCAAGAACACACCGACGGAACTCAGTGGCACCACGGAGGATTGAACCCGGGGCCTCCTGTTACAAATCCTCCGCGCTACCGACTGCGCCACGCCAGCCCTCGATCTGCATACAAATTAAATTGTATAATTATCATAATGTAATAATTGTTTAACTATTGTTACGTATGGCAGTTTTATATAATTAATGACATCTTGTGTACTATGTGTCTCTTTATTGCGCAAACCACCACCTCACTGAATGAATGAATGGTGTTTTACGGCACGTCGACACATACATAGGTCATATTGTGCGCAAAAACTGAAGAAATGAAGTATTAATTAAAAATTAATGTAAATATATAAAGATAAAACTATTTACAAAGAAAGGATGATATGGTAGTAATATAAACTACATATATATGTAAATCAACAAATGCCCGTCAACGGGTATATAAATAAGTAAATATATATAAGAACATATTATAATGATTCATACAGCCTGATTTCTTTCAGGAAATCTAAAACAAGACTAACATCTATATTGTCAAATAACTCTGTCATAGTGTAGAACCTTTGACGCATAGGAACAAAGTCTACACTTTCCAACAAGATGTGTTTGACCGTTAACGGTGCAAATCAGGGTATACATTCTGGTAATTGCTCAACTTGTAATAATTATGAATGAGTATAACGTGTATGTCCTATGTCTGCTAGAAGAACCGAGTAACGGTTTAATTGAATGGAGTTTATTGTTAACTGACAAATCCCAACTGGCATGCCAAGAGTTACGAATAAATGTTAATACAACTTTTAAAATCAGTATAAGGTAATTTGGCAATATATATATGTAAACCTAATGCTGCTTTATCTATCACTATCAGCTCTATCATTATCACGTATTCCTACATGGCTTGGAAGCCAGCAGAATATAATAACATTATCAACTATAAGAGAATTGTACTTTTGTAAAAGTTGAAGCACAACTGGGTTATCATGTTTAATATTAACCAAGGCTTGAAGAGATGACAGAGAATCAGAAAATATTACAAAATGGTCATCATCAGAATCCTGAATATAGTTTAAGGCAAGTTCAATTGCAATTGCCTTAAGTTCAGCTGAAAGAATAGAGGCCTTGTCAGGCAAGCGGCTCTTTATGCTGTGTTTGTGAACAACAGCTGCTGCAGCTACCTTATCTCCATCTTTAGAACCATTTGTATATATGTTGAAAGTTACTGTATTTCGATTTAATTTCATTAAATTTGCTTTGAAAGACAGTAGGGTCTGTACTGGATTTGTTACTATTACAAAGATCAAAAATAATTGTTAGTATTTCCAAAGTCCACGGTGGAATTTGTGGTACTTTGTAATCAAATTTAGGTCGATTTCAGTGTCTCTTAATTTTGGTTTAATACGAAGACCAAATGGTCGAATGGTTTTCGATCAAAAAGAGGTTCATAACTAGGATTAAAAACAGTATCGAAAATTGGGTTTGAAGGGTTAGATTGTACTTTATTGGCATACTGAAGGGCTAATTTGTCCCGTCTATGAGACAGTGATGGTTCATTAGCTTCAACATATAGACTTTCGGCTGGTGATGTACGTAAGGCACCTAAGGCGAGTCGTAATCTGTGATTATGTATAGGATCGAGCATCTGCAAGTATAACTTACTATTCGATCCATATACTATTGAGCCGTAGTCCAGCTTGGATCTGATAAGAGATCTATAACGTTGTAAAAGTACTTTATGGTCTGCTCCATAATAAATGTTTACAACAACTTTAAGTAAATTAAGAGCTTTAAGGCACTTGGCCTTCAAGTATTTAAGGTGTGGTATAAACGTTAATTTACGGTCGTTAATAAGACCAAGGAATTTTGTCTCATACACTACTGGTATTGGTTACCGATCCAGTGTTAGATGAGGGTCTTCATGATGTTTACGTAGTTGTCAAAAGTGCATACAATTAGTTTTAGATTTAGAAAATTTAAAACCATTTTAATCCAACCAGGTATGAAGTTTATTGAGACATTGCTGAAGTTTTCTCTCAGTAGTGTTCATGTTTTTTGCACGAAAACAAATTACAAAGTCGTCAACATATAGAGAGCAATCCACACCAGGACTGATGCATTTAACTTTAACGTTGATTTTTATATTAAAAAAGGTGACAGAGAGTATACTGCCCTGTGGCACACCCATCTCCTGTCCATGAATGTCAGAGAGGGTTGAACCCATTCGGACACGAAACTGTCTATCATCTAAGAAATTCTCTGTGAAAATTGGTAATCGGCCTCTAAGACCAAGGTCATAAAGATCACTCATGATACCGTACTTCCATGCAGTATCATAAGCTTTCTCCAAGTCAAAAAATACAGCAACTAGATGTTCATTCTTTACGAAAGCTTCCCTAATAAATGATTTCCACCATCACAAACCATGTTTATAGTTATGTATATATATATGTATATAATTATATATAATAAGAACGAATGCGTACATGGATGTGAATGTGCGTTATATGTTTTTTTCATTGTATGACTTAACAGAGGCCCGAGGGATATTAGTGTTGGCTACTTGGGTCACCCTCTATAAATAAAGACATTCGTTCATTCATTTCATTGAACAATACTTCAATCCTTTAAAGGCTGGAGTATTGGAACCACCTATTCGAAATTAAAGTAAGAAAACGAAGTATCTGAGAATTTTTTTTCAATGACACAACTTACCCAATCGAATCAAGAACAAAAACAAAACAAAAAATAATTTTGAAATAGATATGTTGTGGTTTTGTCTTTATAACAAAGGAACAGCAAATTATCTTTGAACGGCTTGCTAATGTATCAAACGGGCCAAAAAAAGCTTTGTTGGCGACTAGATAATTTACTAGTCTGGCATTAACTTTATTAAACTTCCGAGTGGTGCTAACATGATACTCTGTTTGAGTAGCATTGGTGAAAACAACAACAGTATTTCAAATAATTTGATATTCATTTCATTTGAAAACTTAAATCACTGACAAGTTACTTACTTTTGTATTTATTCTTTACGACTACTCACAAAAACTACAATTATAGGTTGATGCCACCTAAAGTGTCCACATATTGAGATAATCACAAAGTTAAGACACGTCAACAAGCCGATCGAATGCGTTAAAATTATAAACGTGCCACTATTTAGATTGAACCTTTTTTCACTGAGATTTTTTTTTTAAAATAAATTCAACTAGTTTAAGGTAAGACGTACAGCTTATTACGCGATTTGCGAGGTCAAATCGTGAAACTATGACAGCGCCGTCTGAAAACTTGAACGGGGAGTTAGGTTCATGCACTTTCGTCCGTCAGGTTTTATGATCGTACCCTCGATAGGATTTCTCTTTGGGTACAACTGCTGTAGTTGTTCAGTTCAGTACAGTTCTGAATAAACCTGAGGTGTTTCTAATTATTGTTTTTAATATTTTTACAACACCATTTAAGTGTATCATTAGCTAATTTCTGTGGATGCTGACTTCATTGTTAGAGCTTACATTTTGATTGGATTTACTGTTATTGACACTGTCTTGGGTGCAGACGACAGGATCTAACATGGTTACTAACATGGTTTTAAATACTCAATGTTGATTGGTTATTGGATAGTCTTAAAAAATATATATATAAACCTCTGTCGTCATGCACGTCAACTGTTAAGACGTCATTTTAAACGCCAGAAAACACTTTAACCGTTGAAACGTCATTTTAAACGTCAGATGCAAAACAACAATGCAATGAAATGCGTTATTTTAAGCGACGCTACGTTGCAACAACACATTTAAATAGGATGAAGCTGTATGTTCTTCTCATTTGATGCTGAGAGATAAGCATAAAATGTAATCGTGAAAATTTGTATTTTGTGCAATCACTCGACAAAATGTGTTTCATGATACATAAAACTCCATGTTAGATAAGAAATAAAATATTTCCAGCGGGTTTATATTGTTTGGAACTTGAAACACATCGAAACCGCGGGCCTTCGGCCCTTGTCATCGATGAACTTTGTCCTGCCCACCAGGTATTGATCAGGGACAATATAAACCCGCTGGAAATATTTTATTTCTTAAATAATAGCAAGGTTGTTTACACATACAATCGATTTAAATACCCAGTTGGTCATTTTGCCTACTGATCGTTCTAAGTCCGTAAACCTGTCATCACCTACCGATCGTTCCAAGTCCGTAAACCTGTCTTCACCTACCGATCGTTCCAAGTCCGTAAACCTGTCATCACCTACCGATCGTTCCAAGTCCGTAAACCTGTCATCACCTACCGATCGTTCTAAGTCCGTAAACCTGTCATCACCTACCGATCGTTCCAAGTCCGTAAACCTGTCATCACTTCCGATCGTTCCAAGTCCGTAAACCTGTCTTCACCTACTGATCGTTCCAAGTCCGTAAACCTGTCATCACCTACTGATCGTTCCAAGTCCGTAAACATGTCTTCACAACACTTCGTGTTATTCATAGTCATTTTCATTGAATATTTAATTTGCTCTCTGTTTGTGGTACAGTGCGGACCTACGGTGTCATTGGTTTGTGGTACAGTGCAGACCTACGGTGTCATTGGTTTGTGGTACAGTGCAGACCTACAGTGTCATTGGTTTGTGGTACAGTGCGGACCTACAGTGTCATTGGTTTGTGGTACGGTGTCATTGCTTATGGCTGCTGTGGTTTCTAACTGACCCTTTTCTCTCATTTTCGTATCCCGTTATTTACAAAAGTGCGTGGACCTCTTAGAAATGCGCAGTTAAAGCTGATCAAAGAACATCCAACGAGAAAAGCAGTCGAGTTGGTATATGGTCTAAATAGTTGGCAACATGTTATGATAAAGGCAAAGATAATTTACAGCGGAAGTACAGGAGTAAAACAACGTCTATCTTATGAAGCACCAATGCCAACATTTCTCAAAGAATTGATAAATGTCAGATAAACAGTTCTTAAAGGGACACTGTCCGTAACTTTTAGCTTATAAAACACCCAATAATTATGTTCGCAAACATTATACACTAAACATTATTCAATATTTACTAATTAAAAGCAAGATTGTTTAACGGAATTCAATCGCGGTACAAAAAAAAGCAAATCCACTTCGTGGGTTTGAACTCGCAGCCAAAACTCGCAGTAAAATTAAGTGTGCGTGAGCGTAAATTTGTCCGAACTCGCTCCTGTCTGAGCTAAGCGGGCTATACATATTACGCAATACATACTATGGTGAAAACCTAGTGCGCTATGGAAGTCACGTGAACGCATAAAAGGTAAATATAGTGGGTCCCACTTTATTTACATTTAATAATTAAAACTTTTTTTTTTTCAAACTCACGAATGTATTCCTACATACTTCTTAGGGTCTATCCTCATGTTTTCATGTATACATTTCAATGAATAAAAGTCAGACAGTTATTTGGTTATGCTCAATATCTGCTTACTTACGGACAGTGTCCCTTTAATATACTTGGCTTAAAAAAAAAAAAATCCAGACTGTCATATTTCTTTCAACAAAAAAACTGTATTTATATGTTTTCTACAATACACGTATTTTAAAGGGACACAATTTTAAGGTAATTTCAAACGACATCTCCTCCGACCTAATTTTAGCCATGGTGGCCATCTTGGATGACTGGCGGCCAAGAAAAACAAAAATCTTAGGTGGACTATCCTAAAGGTCATTGTAATGAAGTTTCATCAAAATCCTTCAAGCGTTTTCAAAGAAGATGTCCTTTTTAGCCTTTTCCTATATAACTCTATGTAAACTTTGAGTCGCCGTGACGGCCATTTTGATTATTCGACGATAGATAACGAAAAACACAAACTTGATAGAGGCCAACCCAAGGAACATGTTTATGGTATTTCACAATAATGGAATAAGTGGTTTCGGAGGAGATGTCGTTTGAAAATTCCTTAAATTTGACCTAGTTTTAGCCATGGCGGCCATCTTGGATGACTGGCGGCCATGAAAAACACAAATCTGAGAGGGGACCTCCTAAGTAACATTGTGATGGAGTTTCATCAAAATCCTTCAAGCGGTTTCAGAGGAGATGTCGATTTTATAAAATTGATAACAGACAGACCGACAGACACGGACGACGGGCGAAAAGCGATCCCAAAAGCTCGCCTGGCCTTTGGCCAGTAGAGCTAAAAATGAGTTTCATTTTTTCTTCTTATTCTGACATAGGTTTAAATACATTATTGTTGAAATATTATCAAAAGTTAGTAATGTGAAAAAGAAATACTATTCTTAAAAGTAATATTAAAGATGGTACAAATGCAAGTTATGCGGACAAACTAACGGGACACGGCAAGTTTTACAGGGTTTGCTGGTGGTTTGCTGGGGGTATGACATAAAACCTTAATTTCGGCTTACAAAGTTTGCATATTGTATAATTAAAACATTTAATTGGCAATTTTTAAACAGGTAATCGCATTTCTTCAGTTAAATGTTTTTAAACATATTTTATTGTCGAAATATCTGTTATAAAATCCTGCTTTCCCATCGCATAATGGAAATACGGCGGGGAAGCGTACTGTGTTATTCTGCGTACTACGTATAATGACATCATGGGAAATTAGAATGAACGCAAACAAAATGCAAAAACATATCTAACAATAATTCAATTAAAAAACAAAAAAGATAACAAACCGATTCACTCTAGAATCGGTTACTCATTAATACCGGTAAACTGCGTTGCTTAGAAAACAGTGCGTTATTCTTATTTAAGGCGATTTTTTTCTCTCACAATTGTTGTTCTTATCAGTGCTGTTTAAGACGGAAGAATCTATCAAAATAAAATAATATAATCATTTGAAGCAACAAATCCGAAAAATAACGTCAAAATTACACTTCAAAACTGTTTATTAAAACTATTAGGTGCTCAGGACATATATTAATGTACATGTGCCAATTAAAAGTAAAGGTTTATTCACGGTTTCTTAAAATACCAGTGATCGAATATCCGTAAAATGAATTATTATTTGGTAACTCTTAATTCGACGCTCCAGTTTTTTTTCCCGGCTGGTTAAAACTGATTCTAATGTGTCTATATAATATTGTGTCTATATTGTGTCTATGTACAGATTGGATTCTGAAAATATGTATGTTATGTATATATATATATATATATATATATATATATATATATATCAAATAAAATCGAGTAATTATTTTAAAGTGACAGTTCTATTGTATCCCTTAGTACTTTCGCTACTTATTTAAGTAGATCTTCAGGCGGAAGATCTGAATATTTCTGAAGATCTACTTAAATAAAGTGAAATTACTTCAAGATCTACTTAAATAAGTAGTGAAGGTACTGCATGAAGATCTACTTAAGTAGTGAAAGTACTGCATGAAGATCTACTTAAATAAGTAGTGAAAGTACTGCATGAAGATCTACTTAAATAAGTAGTGAAAGTACTGCATGAAGATATACTTAAGTAGTGAAAGTACTGCTTGACGATCTACTTAAGTAGTGAAAGTACTGCATGAAGATCTACTTAAGTTGTGAAAGTACTGCTTGAAGATCTACTTAAGTAGTGAAAGTACTGCATGAAGATCTACTTAAGTTGTGAAAGTACTGCTTGAAGATCTACTTAAGTTGTGAAAGTAATGCATGAAAATCTACTTAAGCAGTGAAAGTACTGCATGAAGATTTACTTGAGTAGTGAAAGTACTGCTTGAAGATCTACTTAAGTAGTGAAAGTACTGCATGAAGCTCTACTTAAGTTGTGAAAGTACTGCTTGAAGATATACTTAAGTAGTGAAAGTACTGCATGAAGATCTACTTAAGTTGTGAAAGTACTGCATGAAGATCTACTTACATAAGTTGTGAAAGTAATGCATGAAGATCTACTTATATAAGTATTAAAAGTAGTGCATGAAGATCTACTTAAGTAGTGAAAGTACTGCATGAAGATCTACGTAAGTTGTGAAAGTACTGCATGAAGATCTACTTAAATAAGTTGTGAAAGTAATGCATGAAGATCTACTTAAATAAGTAGTGAAAGTACTGCATGAAGATCTACTTAAGCAGTGAAATTAGTGCATGAAGATCTACTTAAGTAGTGAATGCACTGCATGAAGATCTACTTAAGTAGTGGAAGTAATGCATGAAGATCTACTTAAGCAGTGAAAGTACTGCATGAAGATCTACTTAAGTAGTGAAAGTACTGCATGAAGCTCTACTTAAGCAGTGAAAGTGCTGCTTGAAGATCTACTTAAGTAGTGAAAGTACTGCTTGAAGATCTACTTAAGTAGTGAAAGTACTGCTTGAAGATCTACTTAAGCAGTGAAAATACTGCTTGAAGATCTACTTAAGCAGTGAAAATACTGCATGAAGATCTACATAAGTAGTGAAAGTACTGCTTGAAGATCTACTTAAATAAATAGTAAAAGTACTGCATGAAGATCTACTTAAATAAATAGTGAAAGTACTGCATGAAGATCTACTTAAGTAGTGAAAGTACTGCTTCAAGATATACTTAAGTAGTGAAAGTATTGCATGAAGATCTACTTTAAGTTGTGAAAGTACTGCTTGAAGATCTACTTAAGTAGTGAAACTACTGCATGAAGATCTACTTAAGTAGTGAAAGTACTGCTTGAAGATCTACTTAAGTAGTGAAAGTAATGCATGAAGATCTACTTGAGCAGTGAAAGTACTGCATGAAGATCTACTTAAGTAGTGAAAGTACTGCTTGAAGATCTACTTAAGTTGTAAAAGTACTGCTTGAAGATCTACTTAAGTAGTGAAAGTACTGCATGAAGATCTACTTAAGTAGTGAAAGTACTGCTTGAAGATCTACTAAAGTAGTGAAAGTACTGCATGAATATCTACTTAAGTTGTGAAAGTACTGCATGAAGATCTACTTAAGTAGTGGAAGTACTGCTTGAAGATCTGCTTAAGTAGTGAAAGTACTGCTTGAAGATCTACTTAAGTAGTGAAAGTAATGCTTGAAGATCTACTTAAGTAGTGAAAGTACTGCATGAAGATCTACTTAAGTTGTGAAAGTACTGCATATAGAACTACTTAAGTAGTGAAAGTACTGCTTGAAGATCTACTTAAGTTGTAAAAGTACTGCTTGAAGATCTACTTAAGTAGTGAAAGTACTGCATGAAGATCTACTTAAGTAGTGAAAGTACTGCTTGAAGATCTACTAAAGTAGTGAAAGTACTGCATGAAGATCTACTTAAGTTGTGAAAGTACTGCATGAAGATCTACTTAAGTAGTGGAAGTACTGCTTGAAGATCTGCTTAAGTAGTGAAAGTACTGCTTGAAGATCTACTTAAGTAGTGAAAGTACTGCATGAAGATCTACTTAAGTTGTGAAAGTACTGCATAAAGATCTACTTTAGTAGTGAAAGTAATGCATGAAGATCTACTTGAGCAGTGAAAGTACTGCATGAAGATCTACTTAAGTAGTGAAATTACTGATTGAAGATCTACTTAAGTAGTGAAAGTACTGCTTGAAGATCTACTTAAGTAGTGAAAGTACTGCATGAAGATCTACTTAAGTAGTGGAAGTAATGCATGAAGATCTACTTAAGCAGTGAAAGTACTGCTTGAAGATCTACTTAAGTTGTAAAAGTACTGCTTTAAGATCTACTTAAGTAGTGAAAGTACTGCATGAAGATCTACTTAAGTAGTGAAAGTACTGCTTGAAGATCTACTAAAGTAGTGAAAGTACTGCATGAAGATCTACTTAAGTTGTGAAAGTACTGCATGAAGATCTACTTAAGTAGTGGAAGTACTGCTTGAAGATCTGCTTAAGTAGTGAAAGTACTGCTTGAAGATCTACTTAAGTAGTGAAAGTACTGCATGAAGATCTACTTAAGTTGTGAAAGAACAGCATGAAGATCTACTTAAATTGTGAAAGTACTGCTTGAAGATCTACTTAAGTTGTGAAAGTAATGCATGAAGTTCTACTTAAATAAGTAGTGAAAGTAGTGCATGAAGATCTACTTAAATAAGTAGAGAAAGTACTGCATGAAGATCTACTTAAGCAGTAATAGTACTGCATGAAGATCTACTTAAGTAGTGAATGTACTGCATGAAGATATATTAAGTAGTGAAAGTACTGCATGAATATCTACTTAAGTTGTGAAAGTACTGCATGAAGATCAACTTACATAAGTAGTAAAAGTACTGCATGAAGATCTACTTAAATAAATAGTGAAAGTAACGCATGAAGATCTACTTAAAGCTGTACAGTCCCTATTTTAACTGATAATAACTCATGAATATGAATGAGTCGCGTGTGAAGTAGTTTCAAATCGATGTACACCCCAAAAATCGGTATATAAGGAGAAATCGATACGTAATGTTTCACATTTTTATTTAGCCTCGTACAGGTAACATCGATAAATATACGGCTCAGGAATATATGTGATAAACAATAGTTACCCGGAACGGGATTTGAACCACAGCCTTGCACTTGTAAAATTTGAAAGATGTTCGCTGAACCTCTAGACCACTGCCATTTATTGGTATTTTGTAGCATTTTTAACACTAAATAGGCATTACATAATAACAAGAGCGCGCACACAAACTCATCAAGCGCTAAATAACAAGTCGATATATGGTTGATTTGAGACGAAGTATTAGTGTCATATTGATAAGATACAGTATTACACTAGGCAATGTTAATTTACACGTGCGACAATATGGACTGCATATTTATGATCCATCTTTAGTTGCGTTCAAATATGTTAAGTTATTTTGCCTCAAAATATATGGTAGTTAGTATACTATTTTCTCAAGTAGCGTTGTAGTTCAATGGATAGAGCATAGGACTTGAAATCAGAAGGTCGTGTGTTCGAGCCCGAAAGAAGCTAACTTTTTTTTCTGGTAAAAATTACTGTTACCAGTGCATATCGTACCTATACACAACAGGTACGATATACACTGGTCGATGTATATACAGTAAATGATTTCATGTAGTAGTAGAATAGTTTTTCTTTATCCTCGCCGTGTTGATACAAGTCATTTTGGCGAGCGTTTCAATAGAAGTTTACGATGTGCAGAAGAGTCCAAGTAGATAACATCCCTCGTCCAAAGTAGTTTAGCGTAGATAGCAGCAGTAGAGTTGATTGAAGAATTCCAACGATGTTTACTATAGTTGATTAACTTTTCTAAGAAGATTGAAGTTTTGACCAATCGGATTGCCTGCAGAATTGTGACTAGGTCAATCCGATTGTCGGCTCGAAAAGATGATTTGAAGCTCCCGACCAATCAGGACAAAGTAGATTTGAAGCCTATCCAGTAGGTCAATCCTGTTGATTGAGAATCCCGTGGTTGTTGGAGGTCTGTAGAGGTTACCATGTAGGTTGATCAGCTGTTCCGTTTTGTTGGTACTGGCTCCTCCGTAGTACTCACTGATATACAAGATACTTATATCAGAGAGTATCTCGCAGGGTTATTCCTGTATCCATGGTGGGTTGTAATCGTTGTCCATCGTAGACTGCCTCCTGTCATCTATGCGGGGACTCGCAGTGACCAGGGGCATCTCGCTGGTAAACGTCAGTCATCAGTCGATTCATCAATCGTCCATCTTTAGGGCCCATTAAAAATATGTAAAAACATATATACAGCATATGAGGAAGCCTAAACCTCCTCGTGGCATTCTACACTGTACGCGCACATTGTACAGTGTAGGGCGGTTGATCCCAGACAGCGGCACGCCTTGCGGAGTCACTTTGTCCCAAACGGCCGCAAGACGTCCTGCCTGTTCGGTGGTCTGAACTGGAAATGATGATTTCATGCGCTATATTTGCTCGCTTAAATACCCGACTTCGACATGAGCTGATGAACATGAAGTTACAAATAAAGACACGCCTACAAAGAAGAAATCGATTGATATAGGGACTCTGTAGCTTTAAGTGGCGAAAGTACTGCATGAAGATCTACTTAAGTAAGTAGTGAAAGCACTAGTGAAATAGAATAGGCCACTTTAAAAAAAAATCTTCATTTTTGTTTTATTTATATTTACCAGCACAAGGACTCTTGAACATATATATATAAACCCGTAGGTTTAGAATGAATGAATGAAAGGTGTTTACGGCACGTCGACATATAAATAGTCATAGTGTGCGCAAAAACTGACGAAAGATGAAGAAATGAAGGATTAATTAAAAACTAATGTAAATATATAAAGATAAAACTATTTACAAATAAGGGATGATATCTATTTACAAATAAGGGATGATATGGTAGTAATATAAACTATATATGTAAACCAACAAATGCCCGAAAACGGGTATATGAAGAAGTAATTATATAAAAGAACATATTACAATGTTTTATATAGTCCGACTTCCTTCAGGAAATCTAAAACAAGACTAAAATCTATAGTATCAAATAACTCGGTCATAGTATTAACATTGTAGTACCTTTGACGCATAGGACCAGTCTACACATTCCAACAATATCTGTTTGACCGTTAACGGTGCAAAGCAGGGTATGCAATTCTGGTAACTGCTCACCTTGTAATAAATATGAATGAGTATAACGTGTACTGTCCTGCACTGGGCTAGGACAACTTCTCTCGACGAATGGGTCTACTAGAAGAACGCCATTCTCCGAGTAACGGTTTAACTGAATGGAGTTTATTGTTAACTGACAAATCCCAAGCGGCTTGCCAAGAGTTACGAATATCTGTTAATACAACTTTTAAAATCAGTATAAGGTAATTTGGCATTAGATATATGTAAACCTAATGCTGCTTTAGCAGCACTATTAGCTCTATCATTACCAAGTCTGAAGTTTATTCAGACATTGCTGCAGTTGTCAATCAATAGTGTTCATGTTTTTCGCACGATAACATATAACAAAGTCGTCAACATATAGAGAGCAATCCACACCAGGATTGATGCATTTAACTATACCGTTAATTTTTATATTAAAAAGGGTGACAGAGAGTGTGCCCTGTGGCACACCCCGTAGGTTTAGAAACGATATACATCGTACATATGTTGTAATATGTGTGTTGTTGGCGGGATAGCTACTTTAATAATTAATAAAATTAAAAGAAGGCGACCATCTTTAGATTTAAGAAATAAAATATTCTCAGCGGCTTTATATTGTCCCAGATCAATACCTGGTGGGCGGGACTTGAAGTGCAAAGATACCAAGGGTCGCAGCCCCGTGATTTCTATGCGTATCAAGTCCCAAACACCTGGTTTTGATCTCGCACAATATAAACCCATTGGAAATATTTTATTTTTAATCTGACATGGATTTTTATGTATTTTGTACCTATATGTTCAGTCTCTCGAACATATTACAAACACATTATTACAACTTACATTGTACGTCCATCTCTCAGCACCAAAAGAATAAAAAATGAATTGCCAGGCAAAAACACATTGCAGAATGTATGCTTTTTCTCAAATTCTGAGAGACAGCTGCTTTCTGACTTGGAAACAAAAACTGCCACGGTTGGAAAAACAGGTAAAATAGCCATGAACAGTCTACCACAATTGGGAAAAACAGATAAAATAGCCAAGAACAGTGTGTTTTTATCGACGAAATGTCATCAAACATGCAGTGTTATCATTACGAACTGATAAATACAGAAAAGGGGATCCATGAAAGCTACAAACACAACAGGAGAGAAAAGTAGCAGACTCGGTTTTATTGAATGTGTTCATTATAGACAATATAAGATGTAACCCCTCTCAAGCCACGTAGCACATGCTTAAGCGATATTCTGCTTTAAAGCCACACAGACTGACCTTGGTCCACACAGACTGACCTTGGTGATCCCAAAGGACGTTCATACATTTTACATCAAGGTCTCTTATGATGAAATAAAATTGAACTGAATTGGGTTTAAAGGCGCACACATGAAAGGTTATATGGCGCCTAACAGGCATGAACATGCCAGGCTCATCCTCCATGTAGATCGAGATAAAATATGGAAAATTGGCCTAGAACCTTCTTAAGAAAGGGTGAGAAGATGGAGTTTCCAAAAATATGCACCTGCCATTAAAGCTTTAAACAGTTTATAAATTCTGTAGCAAATTAATAACGTGTAAGCATATGACACATGCCTATGAAGACTTGCCTATCAAGCATACCGCTTGAAAAAGGCAGCGCAAGGAGTTATGTTGAATACAATTATTTGGCATGTTAGCCGTCCGGTCTCCTCAGCATGCCTTTGTGCATGTCCTCATGTGCATATTTCGTGTAAAACATTTTCCCAACATGACACAAGACTCTCCGTTTTTCAGTAGTGAACCTCAATAGGCACCATGTCTTGATCATTTGAATGGCTGGTCTTATAACACTTTTAAATACACTTCTTACCCGAGTCTTTGATGACAGCGTTTTTCTCATAAGCCAAAACGGGTCTTGCCGAGTGCCCCCTATTCAGGGGAATAGTTTCTCCCAATGAATGAGGTATCCATGCCACAAATTATCTATGAACTACGGTCAGTAGGCAATAGTTCCATGTTCACCGTCATATGCATACCATTTTCGGATGGCTCAAATGACTTTTTAAACATTGAGTTCTGCTCAACCCGGGGTTAGAGGGCGTGAACGGTAGCTGGCATTTTGTTCACTTCTACTGTTCATTAATATTCTCAATCAACCCCATGTTTTTTATATTTATCTTGTTCGGCGATTTCCAAATTTCTCCTTTCATAATCTTTTTATATATTACAGTAGTTTGCCTGTGCAGTGAGGCGGCAGTAAAACGTCCCCGTGCTTGTAATTAGATTGTTTTTACTCCGATCTTTTGAGACCGCTGAGACCGATATTTATATACTGATACCGGTGACACATTCTCAAATGCTTTGTTTTCTTACTTTTAACTTCGAATAGGTGGTTCCACTACTTCAGCCTTAAAAGGCTCTGAGTATTGTTTAATCACCCCTAGGATATGTTGTCTGTTTATGTAATTTAGTATATTGACTGTTATTTGTGATAGGCAGTCTTCATAACCTCCTCTCACAATGCTCCCAACTAAATTCCATTTTGTTTATTAAGACCATTGTTTGGTTTGTTTACCATGTTGAGGTCTGCTCAACCCGGGGCTTGAGGACGTGAACGGTAGCTAGCATTTTTTTCACTACCGTTCATGAACAGTCTCAGTCAAACCGAGACTGCAATACCTTATATATTTATCGTGTTCTGCGATTTCCAAATTTCTCCTTTCATATTATTTTTAAATTGACTGTATGTGTACATAACCTTGTTATTTCCCTGCATTCAGCACCCAGATTGACAAGACACTGTAACCATCCCTCTCGGACGAGTTGACAACTCGTCCGAGACACATTTACAACTTGTCAGACACATTTACCAAAGTTTATAGATCACATAAAATTAAGGCTGTGATATTCCTAGTCGTAGCAATATGTTAGATTATTATTGTATTCCTCCTGTAGGTCTTTGAGAAAGATCCATTTTATTGTTAAATGATAGCGCTATGTGAATTGTGGTACTCATAAATGCCGTGTACCAGGATTTGACCCAGCCCGACAACCAGGTGCAGCCTAGGGTTTATATCGCCAAGCTCATTCGTTTTGCTAACAACGTTAAGAACGTCAATGTTCGAAATCGACAAGTACACTTCTTCATCAAGCCTTTCGTTATCACATAACACTTTTGAAAACTAGAGATTTTTTTTATAGAAAAATAGATGTCTCCCCCCACTGCAAAACCTAGTTAAAATAAGTTTGATAGTGGATAAGGCGCAACCTTGTTAAGATATGTTTGAAAGTAGATAGGGAACATTTTTGGATGACAAGCGCACAAGGGATATGCACAACTAGACCTTATACCGATGCTTCCTAGCAAGTTTCATCAAAATCCAACAAGCGGTTTAGGATGAGTAGCGGCGACAACAAATTTAAACTTAAACATGTCAAAGGGCCATAGCTCTTGCAAAAAATATCGAACCTGAAACACACGCGATATGCACAACTAATCATCATACCGATGCTTCCTACCAAGTATCATCGAAATACAACAAGCTGGGATACCAACGATTTGTCTATAAACGGCAGTTCCATACCCGACAAAAATATTAATGAATAGGGAATAAGTGCTTCACACACTTCTTTGCAAGCCCGCATAGTGTAATTGTCCAAATTGCCGTTCGTGAAAAGCATGACGTGTATTGCAAATGTTATCAAGAACGTCTTCTGAATTTACCTAAATAAATGAATCCCAGAGTTGTCGTAAGTTTTAGCACACTATTGTTTAACGTGAACTTTTACGGTAGTAAGACAAGAAGTTAAACTTTTGGGATTGAGTTTGTAGTGCAGGAAATATAATAAGAAATCAAGCGGGCTTTATAAGGCTGATTGTGTAATTTATGAATGCAGTATATAGTTGAAAGTTTGCTTTACTTTTCGTCCACCTAGTCTTGAAAGTGGTGCACTGTGTGATATACGTGGAAATAATATCATCCTCAGTGAACTGGAGTTTACGAATTTCAAGGATAACACATTTACTTAATGTATGCGTCAAAAGATAATACAATATTAGCTCTTTATCAGCAGTAACTAAATCACTGTTTCTTTTGATAAGAATAGATATCATGGCATTATAATAAAAGCTTTTTCATAATCTCTTCTTTCCCTTTTGGAAATGAAGTTAATGTACAATATCCGTTATACATAGAATCAAGTTGATAAGCAATACTCAACACCAACCGAAGGTCATCATGACTGACATTGACCTACTTAGTTTACTCTGTTTTATATTCTAATCTAAGGCTAAGGGAAAGTGTCGTGTCCCAGACCACACCGACAAAATTCACGAAACTCAGTAGCGCCGGTAAAGCTTAAACTCGGATCATCTGAATTTCAAGTATACCGTGCTATCCACTAAGCCACGACAGCCTCTCGTAAGAGAATAGTGTAAGTACCTTATCAGTTAGATCGCTTGGATTTCCCTTTAGACTATCGTTGGTTTCCAGTAGCTGACACTTAATTCCGCACGGAATAATGTACTGGCTCTCGTCATTACATGTTATTCGGCAAAGGCTGGAGTTAGAATGCAAACTTTGAGCACCCTGAAATTATAAGAAAGAACTGATATCAGGTAGGGCAATGTCATTTGTGTCTAACCAGAACAAAACGATTTTAAGTTGGGTCACAACTCTTTAACTATTTTGTGTCAATACAAACATTCAGATGTATGACATTTCAGAATTCAGTGACGTATAGGTTCTGTTGGTGTTTCACGTATGTTTTGGGGGCTGACATGGGTTAACCACATGGGTTAACCATGACGCTAACACTGAATTTGAATGCAAATTACGAACGCCGCGCTTACTTATTACACACACAAATATTACTGACCCAGCTTTACTTCGAGGTCATTTTACAACCAATGTTGGATAATCGTAACTATAAAATGATACTTTTGAATCCATTATTCAAAGGAAGGAAGCTTGCATCGTTATTTCAGGTTTTATAAATTTCTCTTTATTTTTTTATCACTCTTACAGTTTGATTAACCTATATGTGAGCCTATTATATTTCTATTTCAAATGGTGAGCCTGACCCTTTGGTGTTTGTGATGTCTGGTTTTGCATTTTATTCATCTTTAAAGTTGTTTTTGTTTCTGTTTGCGGTTGCGGTTGACTGTCGTCCTTGAATGCTACTTTTCCTGTTCGATTTCAACTTTTTGTATATTCATGGAGATAGAGCGGCATATACAACTGGCATACACATGGTACTAAAGAAACAACAACACGCAAACGCAATGGCACCGCAGGTCCACACTGGACCACAAACTTAAACAAGAGCTGTCGGAGAACAGCGCAGCTCGACTATTCGATTTTTCAGAGAATAATAAATTATATAGTTAGTATATACCATCAGAAAACAAGGCTAAAACAATGTGGGTAGGGGTGGGCTTTGGGGGCGCAACATAGCTATGTGTAAGAATTGATCAAAACTACAGAGAAATATGTAAAAAAAAATATATATATAAAAAAAAATCAAGTTTTGAGTGGGGGTGGGGGTGGGGGGTGGGGGGTGGGGGTGGGGGTGGGGGTGGGGTGGGTGGTGGGGGTAGTGGGGGTGGTGAGGGCAATATATGCGTGTAAGAAGCTATGTAATAATTCACCAAAACAACACAAAAATATGTAAAAAAATAAATAATTAAAAATCGAGTTTTGAGTGGGGATGGGGGAGAGGCGGGGGTTGGGGACGGCAACATATATGTGTAAGAAGCTATGTAAGAATTGACCAATACAACACAGAAATATGGTAAAACAAAATAAAAAATAAAAAAAATTTGAGTGGGGGGTGGAGAGGCAGGGAATGGGGTGGAGGGGGCAACATATATGTGTAAGAAGCTATGTGTAAGAATTGATGGGGTGGGGGAGGGGAGGGGGAGTGGGGGGGGCAACATAGCTATATGTAAGAATTGACCAAAACAACACAGAAATATGTAAAAAATAAAATAAAAAAGGAGGGTTTCGAGTGTGTGTGTGTGGTGGGTGAGTGGGTGAAGGGAGCACATATTATGTGTAAGAAGCTATGTGTAAGAATTGACCAAAACAACACAGAAATATGTAAAAAAAATGAAAAATTGGAGTGTTGGAGGATGGGGGGGGGGGGGGGGGGAGGTATTCGGGGTTTGAGAGGCAGGGAATGGGGTGGAGGGGGCAACATATATGTGTCAGAAGCTATGTGTAAGAATTTACCAAAACAACACAGATATATGTAAAAAACAATAAACATTATATAAAAATATTCCATTTCGAGCGTGGGGGTGGGGTGGGGGAGGGGAGGTGGGGCAACATAGCTTTGTGTAAGAATTGACCAAACACAGAAATATGTACAAAAAAAAAAGAAGAAAAAAAAAGAGTGTGTGTGTGTGTGTGTGTGTGTGTGTGTGTGTGTGTGTAAGAAGCTATGTGTAAGAATTGACCAAAACAACACAGAAATATGTAAAAAAATAAAAATTAAATAAAAATATTCTAGTATCGAGTATGTGGTGGGGGGAGGGGGTGGGGGTGGCGGGTTAGGGGGACAGGGGGCAACATGTGTAAGAATTTACAAAAGCAACACAGAAATATGTAAATAAATAAATAAAATTAAATAAAAATATTCTAGTTTCGAGTGTGTGGTGGGTATGTGGGCAGGGGAGGGCGGCAGGGGAAGGAGGCAGGGGGCAACATGTGTAAGAATCCACAAAAGCAACACAGACATATGTAAAAAAAAAAAAGTTTCAAGTGGGGGTAGGGGGGTGAGGGGTGGCGGGGGGTGAGGGGGACAGGGGGCAACATATATGTGTAAGAAGCTATGTGTAAGAAGCTATGTGTAAAAATTCACCAAAACAACACAGAAATATGTAAAAAAAAATAAAAATTAATAATAATAGTCTAGTTTCGAGTGTGGGGTGGGGTTGGGGCATGGCAGGGGAGGAGGGCAGCGGGGGAGGGAGCAACATTTGTAAGAGTTTACAAAAGCAACACAGAAATATGTAAAAAAAAATAATATATATATATATATGTTTCAAGTGGGGGGAGGATGGGGGGCGGGTGGGAGTGGGGAGCGGGGTGGCAACATATATGTGTAACAATTGACTAAAACAACACAGACATATGTAAAAAAAAAATAGTTCTAGAGTTTCAAGTGGGGGCGAGGCGGGGGTGGGTGGTGTGTGTGTGGGGGGGGGGGGTGGGGGGGGAGGGGGGAACATATTTGTGTAAGAATCGACCAAAACAACACAGAAATATGTAAAAAAAAAAAAAAAGTGTGAATTGAATTGAATTGAATTGGGGGTTTTAAGGCGCACCAACACATTACAGGTTATATGGCGCCCAACAGGCATGAACATGCCAGGCTCATCTTCAATGTACATCGAGATAAAATATGGAAAATGGGCCTAGAACCTTCTCACCCTGAGCTGCAGAGTTGCTGCAAATTCTATCGTAAAAACTCCATTTACGCCACGTTTATTATTTTTCTGCCACTGCTCTTAGTGATGTGAGCGAGATGGCACCTGAAACAATGCAGGGGTCATGATGAAGACCTTTAATGAGCATGAACAAAAAATGACAAAATGAATATGAATGGGGGGGTCCTACCCCTCTGCATGTGACGGTGTGTTTGCAGTGGTTGTATTCTACCCCGGCAACCACACGGGGATCATCTATAAAAAAAAAGTGTGGAGGGGTGGGAGGGGAGGTGGGGGCTGGGGGTGAGGAGGGAGCCATGCCCCAATATGAGTGAAGTATGTATAAGATGCATAATGCTAAAAGAAATCCCAAACCAAATTTATAGATATATACATGCTTACATGCAAACCTAGATCTGCCTTTATTGCACATTTTATGGGCCATCACTATTTGGGTTCCATAGGAGCCCAGAATTTGCAGAGACAAAATTAATTACCCAACCCTTTACAACATACTATAAGGAAACCAATTCCAAAATTTAGTTCAGCTAGGACAAGAAATGCAAGAGATATAGACCTGTAAAGACAGCTTACACGCAAAATTTGATGTGAAACAGACACATTTTAAGGACTATCAGAATTTGGGTTCCATGGGAGCCAGGGGTTACAGGAACCCAAATTACTTAAGCAGCCCTTAAGATAATGCTATAAGGAAGCTAATGGCGAAATATGATTGTGCTCGGGTAAGAATTGTAAGAGATATAGACTTTTAAACACAGCTTACACGCAAAATTTGATGTGAAATGGGACACATTTTATGGGCTATCATAATTTGGGTTTCCATGGGAGCCCATGGGTTACAGGAACCAAAATTGCTTATGCAGCCCTTAAGATAATGCTATAAGGAAGCCCATGGCCAAATTTGGTTGTGCTAGGATAAGAAATGTAAGAGCTATAGACTTGTAAACACAGCTTACACGCAAACCTGAATGTGGGACGCCGACGCCGACGCCAACGCCGACGCCGACCCCGGGGTGATTACATAAGCTCTCTTATTCTTCGAATAGTCGAGCTAATAAAAATGGGCAAATTAAACATTCGAAGAACACACAAAACGTAGCGAAGACATGGTTACCTATATGGTACGGTCAGTAGACAATACGGTTATACTGGCTAGCTTAAATCGATTTTGTTCACAATCTCGCTAGCACATGTAACATCAGAGCCGAAATTGACAAAATAGTGTAAATATAATTACATCCCATCTCTAAAATTAAGATCATCCAAACAAACAAAAATAGCATACACAAATATCGTTGCAAAGATATATAAAAACATATTTACAGTAATTGCAGCTGCAGCCAAAAGAAAACCAATCCAGGGTATGACAAAAAAAACAAAAGGACGGACGTTTATGCACCTACCTCTCTTTTCCAAGGGGTTCAGGGTGTGTATTCATAGAGCCAAGTGTTGTTCATTCATCGCACACGAGAAACTGAAGCGTAGTGACCGACTGTGGAGGTGTCAATCACTAAGCATGAACTGCGTTGCAATACGTAAGGCCGTGCCAAATTTCCTGATTAATTGTGTAAAATCGTGAGGAAACCTGTCAGGTTCTTTAACTGTAGAACTGTATACACTTAAAAATGCAACACGTAGTATTTTTTGAATTTCTAGATTGGAATGAATTGAATTGAATTGGGTTTTAAGGCACACCAACACATGAAAGGTTATATGGCGCCTAACAGGCATGAACATGCCAGGCTCATCCTCCATGTACATCGAGATAAAATATGAAAAATGGGCCTAGAACCTTCTCACCCTGAACTGCAGATTTGCTGCAAATTCTACCGTAGAAACTCCATTTACGCTGGAGCCACGTTTATTGTTTTTCTGCCACTGCTCTTTTGATGTGAGCGAGATGGCACCTGAAACAATGCAGGGATCATGATGAAGACCTTTAATGAACATGAACAAAAAATGATAAAATGAGCATGAATTTGGGGGGATTCCACCCCCTCTGCCTACCCCTCCAAAGGGATCTGCAGTGGCCCTATTCTTTGCCCCGGAACCACACGGGGCTAATGAAGTTCTCGTGCAAAACATAGTTTAACTGAAAGAAGTATAGCAAATCTTATTCAACTGTGTATTATACTAATTCGTATAGAAATGAAATACGACTTTAAACAGTAATTCACGTATATATACCTAGCATAAAGTTGCTACAGCTAATGTATTTCGAATGTAAATCTGAATAAATCATAGCATAGCATTACCACATTGCAAACGTATGTATCTGACTTACCGTGTTATATAAGCTAATAGATTATTTAAACTGCTTATCACATCAAACAAGGCAGATATCATGTGCCTGGTCTGTTAATCTGCCAATAAATCTTTTTGTTTACAACTATTCAACTTTCAACACAGTTAAGTTTAATCATACATTATATGATAATAAGAACCAGTTGTTTACACGTAATCAAGTAAATTTGCAGAACAACGATCTGGTTTCTAACAATAATTATTTGTAATTTTTCAAACAGTTCTTAAAAAACATATAACAGCTTTCTGTCCTTCTTAATGAAATACTCATCATACACAATGTTGGCATTCGAAAGAATAAGTTTTGTTTTATGCAAGTATAAACAGTTCATAATCCAGGTTTTCTCTTGAGAGGTCTCATATCCATACTGTACAAACTAAAAACTTGAAATTCGGAGGACCCGGGTTAAAGCCACGCCGGTGTCACTGGCCAAGACACTTTCCCTTAGCCTCGTCAATCGACTGGTACCCGGGTATCGGTGTCTATCACCCCAGCACTTTAAAGAACCAACGGAATCTCTTCGTTTGTAAGAGAATGGCTGATTTCCCGTAGCTCCCGTACCTCTAAATATCCTAAGCGTCTCCGTGGCCAGGAGGTTACCGACGTTCCGTTGTAAACCGTCTCGCCTCTCACCGATACGGGTTCGAATCACACTGGGAGCTCGCTTGTGAGGAATTGTCGATTCTTAGGTGTACAGTACCGGTTCTACATAGGAAAAGTAGGAGGTCTGCCTCCACCACAAAAAAAAATCGACCGTCATATATAACCTCACGTGTTAACAAGAGGCCCAAGAGGGCCTGTGGACGCTCTACTCGCTCAAGATAACGTTTATGTATAAGGGGCCACAAGTCTTTCAAAAATCATTCAACCGGAACATGGTGATGAAATACGCAACTAAGCTTGGTACTGATCCTCCCTGCAAAGTTTCGTTGATATCCAGCCAGAGGTTCAGGAGAACTAGTCTAGACAAACTTAGTGTATTAAAACCTTTAAGGGCTCATAGCTCTGCCAAATTCATTCAACCAGAACATGGCAATGACAGGTGCAACTAGGCTTAGTATTGATCATCCCCGCCAAGATTCGCTAAAATCTGGCAAAGAGTTCAGAAGAGACTAATATGGACAAAGTTTGTGTATTAAAACATTTAAAGGGCCATAACTCTGCCAGAAAAATAATTAAACCAAAATATGGCGACGATATGCACAACTTGGCTTGATACTGATCATCCTTGTCAAGTTTCGTTTATATCCAGCCAGGGGTTCAGGAGAACTAGCCCGGAAAAAAATGGTGGTGTCCAAAATCCTTTAAAGGGCCATAACTCTGCCAAATATCTGTAAACCGAACGCGACAATGGCATGCACAACTAGGCTTAGTGCTGATCATCCTGCAAAGTTTCATTGAAATCTGGAGAGGGGTTCAGGACAAGTAGATCAGACAAAGTTTGTGTATTAAAACCTTTAAAGGGCCATAATTCTGCCAAAAAGCATTCAACCGGAACACGGCAATGATTTGCACAACTAGATATGGAATTGATCGTCCCAAAAAAGTTCCGTTTAAATCCGGCCAGTGGTTCAGGTGAACTAGTCAGAACAAAGTCTGTGTATTAAAACATTTAAAGGGCTATAACTCCGCCAAAATCATTCAACTGGAACACGGTGACTATGTACAACTAGGCTTGGTACTGATCATGTCTGCAAAGTTTCAATGAAATTCGGCCAAGATCAAATAATAAATGAAAGTGCTAGAGTGTTCACAAGGCTTAACATGGCATTTTTCAGCAAAACAAGGGCCAAAACTCCGGTGAAATTAATACGATATGGCTGGTTTTCGAACTTGTCTGAGCTTTTATTGATATAAAGACACTGGCAAAGTTTCGTAAAGATTCGATTAATAATGAAGGCCCTAGAGTGTTCATAAGGCAAAAGTTAACGAACGACGGACGACGGACAACTCGCCATCCCATAAGCTCTGCTGGCTTTTGGCCAGTAGAGCTAAAAACGACGTAAAACACAATACAAACAAATTTAAATAACATATAATGTGTTGATGAGCTGTTAAACAAAATCTAGTTCAATTTAATGAACTATCCTTGAACTGTATCGCTGAATCATCTTGCATGACAACACTTCTCTAAGATGGTAAACACAAGTGCTTATGATATGTTAGCTGCGCAAATGAATCATTATCTGGGAAATACCGTGATTTAACAGAACCTGTTAAATGCGAAATTAAAGAGATTCCACAATATCTTGGAAGTTTTTCGTTCGCAATAGCACGTTTAATTAACTAGATGTAATAGTCCTACTTTTGATCAGCTGACTTTAAATTACTAATTAGAGGAAATGGTCTTACATGATAATTACATATGGACTGAAATGTTAATGCTGCTTGTGTGTGCTCTATGGTGACGTGATTTGCAAAATCGTATGATCCTTGGTCATGATCCCTTTATAATCTTTATTAAAAATAGATATAAAAATCGAACAGGAAAAGCAGCATTCAAGGACGACAGTCAACCACAAACACACACAGAAACAAAGAACCAATTTAAAGATGAAAGGCCAAATAAGATTGAATGAATGAAGTTTTACGGCACGTCGACACATAAATAGGTCATATTGTGCGCAAAAACTGATGAAAGATGAATTGAATTGGGGTTTTAAGGCGCACCAACACATGAAAAGGTTAAATGGCGCCTAAAAGGCATGAACATGCCAGGCTCATCTTCCATGTACATCGAGATAAAATATGGAAAATGGGCCTAGAACCTTCTCACCCTGAACTGCAGAGTTGCTGCAAATTCTATCTTAGAAACTCCATTTACGCTGGAGCCACGTTATTGTTTTTCTGCCACTGCTCTTTTGATGCGAGCGAGATAGCACCTGAAACAATGCAGGGATCATGATGAAGACCTTTAATGAACATGAAGAAAAAATGATAAAATGAACATGAATATGGGGGGATTCTACCCCTCTGCCTATCCCTCCAAAAGGATCTGCAGTGGCCCTATTCTTTGCCCCGTGACCAAACGGGGCCCCCGAGAACCACACGGGGCTGATGAAAGATGAAGAAATGAAGTAGTAATTAAAGATTAATGTAAATATATAAAGATTACAAATAAGGGATGATATGGTAGTAATATAAACTATATTATGTAAATCAACAAATGCCCGTCAACGGGTATATAAATAAGTAAATATATATAGGAACATATTATAATGACTCATATAGCCAGATTTCTTTCAGGAAATCTAGAACAAGACTAAAACCTATAGTTTCAAGTAACTCTTTCATAGTATTAACATTGTAGTACCTTTGACGCATAGGATCAAGGTCTACACATTCCAACAAGATGTGTTTGACTGTTAACGGTGCAAAGCAGGGTATACATTCTGGTAATTGCTCACCTTGTTATAAATATGAAAGACATCACAAACACAAAAGGGTTGACAATAGGGCTACCGCCATGGAACGGTCAGTGACAAAGAGGCCGCTGGGGTTTAAACCCGGTTCTAGGGTGGACCAAACCTCACACTTACCCTACTGTCAACCCAATAAAACGGGACAGTGTAAATAAAGAAATCCCCGCCATGAACTATTCTCTAACCAACAAGGCAGCATTAATAGGCAAAATAAGTAAAACACAAAGATGCTCGCGTATATATAAATACAAATCAACAATAGCCTATAAAGTCACAAAGAAGGTACACAATGACTTGGCAGAAGCCAGAGCAACAAGAGAATAAACCATTGAGGGCATTAACCCCACACTTTTTTTAAAAACAGTAGGAGAAAATGTTATCCCGTCCATACTTGTTTGACTGACACTATATCCTCCTACACCGTTACAGGTACGAACTTAAAACGAAGGTATATCATTGGAATATGTGTAAAACGTACAATTTCTCCTACATGCTTAACTCTAGAAGTGTGAAACTGTGTATGACCGTTACCTCAAGGGTCAATACATAATTATATGGTGTTTTGCGTGCACCAACCCCACCCCATTTTGCAACGCTTGTTTACACATTTACTGTCCAACACTATGCTTCCTTTTTGATTGTACGATGACCCGACAGATTGTGGACCGTATGATGACATCTACGTAACTCTGAAAGTGACCTTGACGTTTAATGTTTGTCTTCAATCTTGTCTTGTCGTGCCCCTTATGGTATATTCTCTTATTGATATGTTCATTTATTACTTGCTTTGCGGCTAATTAGATCATGGCGGGGATTTCTTTATTTACACTGTCCGGTTTTAATGGGATGACAGTAGGGCAAGTGTGAGGTTTGGTGCACCCTAGAACCGGTTTAAACCCCCAGTGGCCTTTGTTGCCGCTGACCGTTCCAAGGCGGTATCCCTATTGTCAACCATATTGTGTTTGTGATGTCGTTTGCATTTTTTATTCCTTTTGCCTTCTCATTTGTCTGTTTGCGTGTTTGTTTTTGCGTTTTGTGGTTGACTGTCGTCCATGAATGCTGCATTCCCTGTCCGATATTTGTATCTTTCTTTCTATGCCTTTTTTTATCTTCGTATATTCATCACGAACCTGGTGTTATACTTATATTGCATGTCTGTTAGGAGTATATAACCTGGCGGGGGTTTCTTTACTTACACTGTCCCGTTTTATTGGGTTGACAGCGTAAGAGTAAGGTTTTGTGTAACTTAGAACCTGGTTAAAACCCCAAGTGGATTTCTTTCCACTTACGTTCCAATGCGGTACCCTGTTGTCAATCATTGTTTGTGGTTTCGCATACCTTGTTTAAATATTTTGCTAGTAATTTTGTTTTTTTGGTTGACTGTGTTCTGTGAATGTTACATTTACTGTTCGACGTTTATACCCACTTATAAGAGAGAGCATTCGGCCAGTGTTTGTTGAAATCGAGCTCATGCTAAAGACAGCAATACTCTCTTGAAAAGGAATCTCACTGGTTTTTCAGGTCACATGATGTATGAACAAACAATATTTTGCATACTTCGTTTCTATTTTCCATGTAACTGTTCTTTGTTTTCAGGCCCGTAAACAGCCCTGACATTTAACAGAGGCAAATCCCTTCTTTTGGTGTCCGGTAGCATTAACCTCCATCTCCGCTCTGGATTTTGTTTTGATTTCTTGCATTGTGTTGCATTTCCCGGACAATGTTTTCAGTTCTAAGCATGACATTTTGTCAACGATTTATAATATATCGATAGTTTAGTTGTTTTTATGTAAAGTATGTACGTTCCTAAAATGCAAGCGATGCAACTGCCTCGGTGTGCCTCAGTGTAGCTACGGCCATGGTGTTGAATGCGTGTTTTTTGTTGGCTATACTCTGTGAATGTCATATTTCCTGTTCGACTTGTATACGCCTACTTTTACATGTTTTTACTGCATGGAAATCCCATTTATTCTGAATATTATCTATTGCCTAATCATAAAAAAATCCACTCATCTCAACTGCTTGGATACAAGTATGATACAGTTTCTGCAAATGTAACTTTTAACACCTGCAACATGACTTTCGTCAAAGAAGCTGTAAATATAAGTGATGAGAAAAGGAGAACATGCCAACTGTGTCAGTTTCTTCAACAATCATGACAAATTACACCTGTGTTTATTCTCACTAAACCATTCGTACCGAAAACAATTATCGCATACCTGTTCGTTTTTTACATCTATTCTTAATTAGTGTTAATCTTTCAATTAAATACTTCAGTTATGCATACATCAACTTGTCTCGTACATCCAATTTTAGATCATTATCATGGCAATTGAAAGAAGTGTTTATTTCTTGATGTACATCATAATTAAGGAGCCATGATTGCATACTTGGAATTCTTTTTCTTCTATTTCTATAATAAAATAATCTAATTTTGGAAGGTAAAGTGACACGTGAACTCGTATCCTACGGGAAATGAGATAAAAGATTCTTCTCGAACACATGCTTCCGTTAATGAAAACCTGGAATCAATTACAAAGTAAACAATAAACAAGTTCCAATCTTTTGGAATAACTGACAGGTTCACTTGACATGTTCTGGAGTGAGCTCATTCATCAAGTGAATAATCGGCTGAACTGATGACCTACATTTTGCAATAGTCCAAGAGGTATAATATAAAAGCCAAGAAGCGTTTCTATTCATAAACAAAATAGTCAGTTTTACAGTTAAAAACACGAATCACTTCGGAACATGGATATCATAAGTTTATAATTAAAACATCAAAAACGGTGACATGTTATTGAATAATAACAGTGACAACTAGATGTATCCGAAATAAACATAAGTAGGGAGCCAACACATATCAAATTATTAAATAAATAATGTTATGTTCAAATAAGAAAAACCGTATTACTTCTGGTCTTAACTGATTTTCTTAGTTTAAAGATATTTTTGAATAGTTGCGTGAAAAGTATTTTGTTTTGACTAATAGTTTGTAAAATATCTAAAAAAAAAAATTGTTGCACTCCTTTTATATGAAAACATGAAATGTACTGATAAAACATAACATGAATCGAAGTCCGCTTAAATATATAAACTTCTTAAAACTGGTGGACAATAATACCTTGACCTTTGAGGTACGGACCTGGGTTTTGCGCGCGACACATCGTCTTGTTATGGTGATCACTTGTGCCAAGTTATTTAAAATCCCTGCAGGGGTTGTGAAGTTACGGTCCGGACACGAACTTCGGAATGACAGACAGACAGACAGAATCCGGACGGACGCTGCGATTATTATATGCCCCCGAAAATTTCCGGGGGGCATAAATAAATGAAAGTTTGACCCATGTATTGCAGATCTTCCGTTTGGAACAGCTGCTATAGTATATGTTTCTATGTTTACATATGTTTTGTCGGAAAATAGCTCATAGAGCTAATGTTATATCTGTTTGTGAAAACCGACTTAAAATAAATATTCTTGTATCTTGTATCTTGTAGGAATTTTGACTAGTATATATTGCCAACGCAAACGTCGATTTTGCTAGCTGAAAAATGTCCAAATAAAGCCAAATCTTAAACATTCAACAATAATTCTGTGTTGAGTAAACAGTAAGATTGTGCCAACAACTTGTTCGCAAAAGCTCGCCTGGACTATGGGTTAACAAGACGTACGCTACTAGTTTGTGAAACATTAAGTATTGGTATAAATCATGACATGTTTAAATAGCACGTATATGAATAAAAAAATACATTACCTTTTTTCCCTTACCAGAGACTCGGTTGCACAATCGGTTGACATTGTCAAACTGATAGTCAACTTTGGACACTGTTTTCTTTTCTTTAAGAATAGGGTGGTTTTCTGCTAAGCATATCACACATATCCTGTAAAAGAAAACCTGATATCACTACCATGATATGGAGCGAACTGTTTGACGATATCTGCGGATGAAATATAACTCAGTCATACATTCTGATGTTTAATTTGTATTGTTCGTGTACTAAAATAACAGACAGACAGACAGTAAGTAAAGTCAATTGTGTATTATAGTGGCATGTGTACAAGTATCAACATAATGTTCCGATATTCAACACGGACATTACACCCGGTATATGGACATACAAGTCATCTTGACTCACTTTCATATAATAGACGTGATATACTAAAGATATATATAAAAGTATATTATTTACAAAATCTACCAAACATATCAATTTTTGTTAAATATAAAATGCGACAATATGAAAACACAAGTATAAGTATTATAAATGGCAGTAAGATTATCAGATATTCATCCTCTCGCTTCGACTTAACGAAGTTCTGAAAAGGGCACATTGGCAATCTTATTATGTATGAGACATTAAAATTAGCACGTTGTATTATTCAAATCTACTTCCATATATTTAAACTAGAACGAATTCGACGGCGCGCCATCGCAAAATACCCACTTTTTCTTCACACAGGTCAATTCCCTTTAAACGGACAATTTAAATTTAAACAAAAAACACCAACCATTATTGAATATTTACTTAAAAAAAACAAGATTGTTTGACAGAATTGAATAGCGGTACAAAAAAAAAGTACCGCTTCGTGGGGTTGAACTCGTAACTCATACTAAAATTACATTCCGAGTTTTAAATAATAAATCATTTGACATGCTGTGTATCTCTTTCATAGACGAGTATTATACCAATCCATGTGCAAAAGTATGGAAGAAATTACACCATAACTGCATTGTTAGAGTATATGATAACCCTTCCTCCAGGTCCCACCGATGACGTAGGAGGAAACAAATGTATACAATGTCATCCCATTATCATAATGTTTCATTTGAGACATAATTATCAAAAAAAAAAAAAAAAATACCCCCCACATCTGGGCAGACGTCCGAGTTCGAAATAACAAAATCGTTTGATATGTTGTTTATACACTAAGTTATGTGCAAGAATAAAGAAAACAAATCCGCGGATTCACGTCTCGGATTTAAAAATAAAAAGGTCGATGAAATGAAAGTTTGTAAACATTTTCGTAACTAGGAACTTTTTTTTTACAGTTTACTGAGATGACATTTAAGTGCATTTGTTTAAAAACAAAATGCCATTCTATTAAACACAAGAGGTCCAAGAGGGCCTGTGGACGCTCTACTGGCTAAAACTGCTCTTATATCAAGGGTTGTCGACATAAATTCCTATCAGTACTTCTTTTAAAACATTGTAAAGACAATAGGGATAGGGGGGCCTTAGATCGCTCACCTGGTAATCATGGGCAATAAGTCTGCTGTGTCTAGTCTGGCATGGGTATTTTTTAATTTGTCCCACTTTCTTCTATGAATGAAATTTCATAAAATTGCGTGGGGGAGGGGGTGGGGGTATATTAACATTCTAAACAAATATGGTAAAGATCATATAGAAAATAAAGTAACTACAGATTTACAAAGGAAAATACAATATAGCATTTTTTAACAAATCAAGGGCCATAACTCTGTCGTTACTAAAAGATATAACTGGTTTTCGAACTTGTCCAAGATTTCATTGCTATACCGCGCCTTGCACAACTAGACATCATACTGAGTCACACACCACAATTGATTTTCCATAGGATCAAATTGTAATGTTTTTGTTCGTGGTACAGAGATAAAATGTACTTATGCTTAAATTCTTCACTGATCCAATATTTGCAATTTAAAACACAATTAACAAATATTTACCAGATTGAACTTTTTTTAATTTCATGTTTGCGTGACACCTATCAAAATTTAGAAAAAAATACAACCCCGTGGTGATTAGACCCATGATGTGTGAAACGGGGCAGAATTAGCTAGAAATTTTATATCAACAATCTCTTCCTAAAATGCTGTAGATTTAGAACCTGGTAAAGATAAATCAATGTATCCTGTAAAATGTAGAAAAGCGGACTTTTTTTTAATCTACCTCCTTCATCTGTATGGCATGACGATATTTCTTTTTTAGTTTTGTTGGCAATAGCTTTAGTTGAAATTTTGTGATCTACATTTAATAAACTTATAGGTCGCCAATTTTCTAGAAAGGTTGTGTCTTTGTTAGGTTTAGGCAGAAGTGAAATTATGCTTTGTTTTTGCAGTTCTGTCATTTCCCGTGTTGTTAACGAATAATTTATTGATTTTATATAAAAATTGTTTCAAATAATTCCAAAATAGTTTGTAAAACTCTGTAGCGAGTCCATATGAACCCGAGCTTTTGTTAATGTTCATGGCTTTAAGAGCATTTGCACATTCATATTCGGTAAACAAACCGTCACATTTTCTTTTTGGGTAAAACGTTTCATTGAATTATTAAAAAAGTTAAAATTTGATGTTTGTATATTCGTTCGTAAAACCCTTTGTGCTCGTTTAGTTTGTCTGACTGATTGGTAATAATTTTTTCCATTAATTTAACTTATGAACCCGTTTGTGTCCGATTTTTTCTTTTATAAATTTGAGAAAAGCTTACTATTTCTTTTATTGCTTTCGACCATTTGCGCTTTAGAACGAATGATAATTCCGTTTATTCTGTTGTCTATAATGTCATTTAATTCCGCTTGTTTTCTGTCTTTGTCCAGTTTTAAATCATCTAGAGAATCATTGTCTACTATATTTTGCATTCGAATATCTAAGTTCTCAATATATTTTTGAAGTTGTTTTTCTTGCTTGTTATCACAATTCTTTGTTATCACATTTCTTTGTATATATTCTTTGCATATCGTATTGTTGCGGCACATTAACGTCTAGATTGAATGTAATAAGTGAATGATCTGTTTTATAGCCAGCTTTAATTCGACTTTCTACGGTAATATTAACTAGGTTATTAGAAATTAGGAAATAATCTAAATATAGGCGGTCTGTGGTTTGAATGCCATGTATATTGCCTTGTGTTTGGATGTTGTATTCTCCTATTCAATTAATGACTTTACTTTATTTTGACAACTTATATGTGTATCAATCCTTCCGTTCTTTTTATCTATTGCAGTATTCAAGATCACCCCTATAACAATTTTTTTATCTTCGTGTTCTAAAATGTATTTTGTAACTTTTCGAGTACAGATATATCATCGTTATTTAGACCGTAGATATTTATTAAAGTTATTTCTTTATCGTTATATTTTAAATCGATAGCTTGTAGTCTTCCGGAAACAATATTTGTATATTTTAAAAACGTGTATGATAGGCTTGAATTGATTAAAATACATACCCCTTCGCTATTACTTTTATTTCCACTGAAATATGCATCCCCACCCATTCGGTTTTTCATGTTTGTTCTAATGTGCTACTTAAATGTGTTTCTTGTAAAAGACATACTGAAAAGTGTTGATCCTTTAACCAGTGGAATTCTTGTTCTCGTTTGTGTTTATTTACCAAACCTCTGACTTTTAAAGAGCATATTTTAAAATACATATGTGATGTCGTAAACGTATTGATAAGAAGATAGATAAGGCAATCTAAGAGAAGGTCATATAGTCATAGTTTTAGATGACATAAATAGTTTCATGAATGCAAATAATGGGCCGAGACTAGTTAGTATAATTATTACAAAACATGTGTTTGTGGTTTTACCACCTAGAAGTCTAGGCAATACCTCAAAGTAAAAAAAACATACAACACGTGAGTTAACTGGCGTGGAGCTGTCGGTCCCGTGTGTCGTTGTATTTGTATGACACATATCTATCCCTGTCTATCCTCCGAGCACGTTAAAGAACCATAGGAATATATTCGATAATAAGAGTAGGGCAGGTTGCCGGATTCCTATGTATCCTTCCCCTCTCTCTGGGGCGGTTCTAAATAACCTGTACTGTGTTGATGAGCCGTTAAACATTCAATTCAATTAACATGTCAGCGATTTATAAACAAGAGGCCCAAGAGGGCCTGTGGACGCTCTACTTGCTAACATGGCTCTTATAACATCAATGAAGCGACTGACTGCCATTTACGTTTTTTTGAAAGTTTCGGGCAAAAAAACAGCTTTTTGACTAAATCAAGGGCCATAACTAAAGAATCTGGTAAAGTTTGGTAAAGATCAGATGAAAAATGAAGGCCATACCGTATTAACCTGGCCAAATATAGCATTTATGTTTAACTAAATCAAGTGCCATAACTCCTCTGTTACTGGTCCGACTGGTCCAACATAGAGCTAAAAAAAAAAAAAAATATATATATATGAAAAAAAAGGAATAATTTTAAAAAAAAAAAAACGAAAAAAAAAAACATAATAATTAAAAAAAAAAAAAATAATAATAATAATAATAATAAAAAAATAAAATTATAATAATTAAAATAAAATTAATAATAATATAAAAAAGACAGTTGTAAAATCTGGTAAAGTTAGGCAAAGATCAGATGCAAAATGAAGGCCCTATCGTATGACGAGGCATATTATAGCATTTTTAACAAAATCAAAGGCCATAACTCCGCTGTTACTGGTCCGATCTGGTTGGTTTTAGAACTCGACCAAGCTTTCATAGACATTAACAATTTCATGAAGTTTGGTAAAGATCGGATGAAAAATGAAGGCGCCATCATCTTAACGAGGCAAAATATATCATTTTGAAGTAAATCAAGGGCCATAACTCCGATGTTACTGGTCCGATATGGCTGGTTTTCGAACTTGTCTGAGCTTTCATTGATATTAACAATCTGATAAAGTTTGGTAAAGATCGGATGAACAATGAAGCCCCTATAGTCTTAACGAGGCAAAATATAGCATTTTAACTAAATCAAGTGCCATAACTCCGCTGTTACTATTCCGATATGGCTGGTTTTTGAACTTGTCCAAGCTTTCATTGATATTAACAATCTGATCAAATTTGGTAAAGATCGGATGAACAATGAAGCCCCTATCGTCTTAACGAGGCAAAATATAGCATTTTTAACTAAATCAAGGGCCATAACTTCGCTGTTACTGGTCCGATATGGCTGGTTTTCAAACTTGTTCGAGCTTTCAACGACATTAACAATCTGATAAAGATTGGTAAAGATCGGATGAACAATGAAGCCCCTATCGTCTTAACGATGCAAAATATAGCATTTTTAACTAAATCAAGGGCTACAACTCCGCTGATACTGGTCCGATCTGCCTGGTTTTCGAACTTGTCCGAGCTTTCATTGATATTAACAATGTGGTAAAGTTTGGTAAAGATAGGAAGAAAAATGAAGGCCCTATCGCCTTAACGAGGCAAAATTTAGCAATATAGCATTATTAACTAAATCAAGGGCCATAACTCCGCTGTTACTTTCCGATCTGGCTGGTTTTCGAACTCATCCGAGCTTTCATTGATATTAACAACCTGTTAAAGTTTGGTAAAGATCGGATAAAAAATGAAGGCCCTATCGTCTTAACGAGACAAAAGTTAACAACGGACGGACGACGGACGGACGACGGACGACGGACGGACGGACGACGGACAACTCGGCATCCCATAAGCTCTGCTGGCCGAAGTGGCCTTCGGCCAGTAGAGCTAAAAATGAAAAAAAGTATTTGAAAATTAGATTGATTAGACTGATGTAAAAAAAAATGATTGGACATATAACCTTAGTGTTTAGTTATTGTTAGAGTCTCTTTTTTACAAAACAAAAATATTATAGGCGTTAACATAATTATCATATATTATTTACGTTTAAAATAAATGGCATAATTGAATTGCGTATAATTTGCTTGTCGTAAATATAAATAATATATTCCTTTAGCTTATCATAGCATAGATTCAAATACGTTGTATATATACAGTGCAGCTTTAAGAAAAACCTATAGCTTCCGCACATATCCAAGTTTACCGGCTCATAATACGTAGACATATAGCTGACCTTTTAGCAAGCCATGAGACTATTGTACACATCTTATAAATGCCAACTTTAACTGTATCACATTATAACCATATCATGCATCTATACATATATACATCTAGTTCAGCTTTAAGCAACCTATGAGACCTATGTATATATCTAATAAAGGCTAATTTAAAACAAGAAATCCGTGGATTCATATGTCTCGCCTAACGGGCGTTGAACTAAAAAATAAAAAGGTCTATGATGCTTAAATGAAAGTTTGTAAACATTTTAGTAACTAAAAACAATCGAGTTTGCCATTTGCTGAGATGACATTTAAGTGCATTTGTTTAAAAACAAAATACCATTCTATTAAAAACAAAAAGCCCAAGAGGGCCTGTGGATGCTCTACTTGCTAAAACAGCTCTTATATCAAGTGTTGTCGACATAAAATTCATATCAGTAGTTTGTTTAAAACATTGCTCACCTGGTAATTATGGGCAATAAGTCTGATGTGTCTAGTCTGGCCTGGGCATTTTTTAATTTGTCCGACTTTCTTCTATGAATGATATTGTGGGGTGGGTGTGGGGGGTGGGGGAGAGGAAGGGGGGTGGGGGAGGGGGAGGGGGCGAGGGGGGAAACAAATATGGTAAAGATCAGATAACAAATGAAGTAACTACAGACCTGTCGTTACTAACTAGATCTAGCTGGTTCTCGAACTTGTCCAAAATTTCATTGATATATCATATACCATGCTTTGCACAACTAGACATCATACTGAGGCTTCCTGCCAAATTTTGTAGAAATCCAACAAGCCGTTTAGGAGGATTAGCGCCGACAAGAAATGTAAAGTAAAAATGTCAAAGTGCCATAACTCCGTCATAAATCAGCAAACTGGAACAAAAGCGTGAAATGCACCACTAGACATCTTACCGATGCTTCCTGCCAAGTTTCGTCGAAATCCAACAAGGCGTTTAGGAGGAGTAGAGCCGACAAGAAAGTAAAAAAAAATGTCAAGGGTCCGTAACACCATCAAAAATCAACGAACCGGAAAAAAAATGCAACAGGCACCGCAATGCTTCCTGCTAACACGGCGTTTAACAACGAAACAAATTAAAACAAAAAAATAATGAAATAAGAAAATTAAAAAAATCAAAAAATAATTACTAAAAAAAAAAATAGATGAAAAATCAAAGCCCTATCGTATTAACGAGGCAAAATATAGCATTTTTAACTAAATCATGGGCCATAGCTCCGCTGTTATTGGTCCGATCTGGCTGGTTTTCGAACTTGTGCGAGCTTTCATTGATATTAACAATCTGGAAAAGTTTGGTAAAGATCGGATGAAAAATGAAGGCCTTTGGTCAGTAGAACTAAAAATCATTAGCTCCAAAAAGTAGGTCAATGTCATAGCATCCAAAAAAAAGATGCACTTCCGATGACACAACTATGTCAAAATAGAATATGTTTTCTTCCAAAGATTAAGCTATAAATTAGGTTTAAAACATCTAGTGCATAATTCTAGTTCATGAGAAAGTGATGTAAATGTAACAATTAAAGTTATCTGCCCTTTGCTTGGATGGTGAAGGTCACATCCACATTTGCTTTGTCATGTTGCAATGTACCACCCAAGATACAACTATAAGCAAAGTTTGAAAGGTCTTAGTGCATACAGTTTGAGAAAAAGTGATCTAAACGCCAAAGTTGAAGTTGACAGGGGCACAGACTAACTCTATTTAGCTAGGAGCCAGCTGGGCCCCTGACTTAGAATTGTTAGGGGCCCAGCCCAAAAGTTAGGGGCCCAACAAAATATTATTTTATTTTACCACTCTGGTGCATAATTTATGAACAATTACATGCATTTACTCCGTGTTAATTGAATATCATAAACAACATTACTGATCGTTACAAGTCCAAGTTATCTATTTAATTATAAATAGTATTGTTAATGAGTTTTGTTATAAATGATCACAACTAGAATGTGTAAATTATTGTAATAAAAGATTAAAAAAGATTAGATATTATTAAATTAATGTTTTATTTTGTTATAAATATTTTATGTTGACATACAGTTTTAAAATTAATGTATGATACCTTTTTTATCAACATGATTCCCTGCCATATAATTATTATTGATGATTTCTAAAAGCACCGCATTTTATTAATCAAAAGCGCCGCGTTTTAGAATATCCAAAAAACGGAAGTGAAACCTAATTATTTCCCCTTCAAATTATAACACAAATTTATGATCATGTGTAAAATAAACACTACCATGTCTGTTTTAATGTTGATTTTATACCACCAGCAAATGTTACTTGTACTCTTGCACATCTAATTTTACATTGACATTCAAAGCTCAGAGTACCGTAACATGCAGTTTTGTGGGAAACCGTACATCGCAACATCTCGAACATTGTCTCGTTTCCGCAGTGGAAAAATAAAAACAAACGTTTGTTTCGTTATTATTTTGTTAAGGGTTTGTCCATTTCGGCCAACAGTATGTAGTTCACGGAACCAAAGCAAAATATGCGGGGTAAAATCCTCGAACTTAAATGTTTGTCTTGAATGATTACCCTTTTTCCGTTTTTTGGATTGAATATTTTTGGTCGCCACATGGGCGCGTGAAAGTCAAATTTTGGTCGCTAATTTGTGCCCCTGTTTGAAGGTAAACAATATAAGGTTATCTGCCCTTGCTTGGAGGGTCAAGGTCACTTCCACATTTGCTTTGTCACGTTGCGATGTACCACTCAAGATACAACTATAAGCAAAGTTTTAAAGATCTAGTGCATACAGTTTGTGAAAAAGTGACCTAAACGCAAAAGTTGAACCTAAAAATTATTAAGTTATCTGCCCTTTGCTTGGAGGGTCAAGGTCACATCCACATTTGCTTTGTCACGTTGCCATGTACCACCCAAGATACAAATATAAGCAAAGTTTGAAAGGTCTAGTACATACAGTTTGTGAAAAAGTGACCTAAACGCAAAAGTTGAACCTAAAAATTAGTAAGTTATCTGCCCTTTGCTTGGAGGGTCAAGGTCACTTCCACATTTGCTTTGTCACGTTGCGATGTACCACCCATGATACAACTATAAGCAAAGTTTGAAAGGTCTAATGCATACAGTTTGTGAGAAAATGACCTAAACGCAAAACTTGAACGTTGAAGCCGCCGCCGCCGCCGGAAAAGCAACACCTATGTCTCTTTTTTTCTTCGAAAAGGCGAGACAAAAATAATAATAAAAAAATAGTCACCGCTATTGTAAAGAATCATTCAGAAGGTCGACTGTCTACGTACTTTTCTACACACTATTCCAAAATGCATATAATGACCGATCGTTAATCAAAGGAAACATATTTTACCTATTTTACATATACCCATTCCATATTATGCTAATCTGTTCGCATTACATTCAAACATGAACTCTTTCTTCAATACATAATATAATGATCACCAACAGGGCACAAATTTAGCGACAATTTGGACTGGCAACATTTCGCCTGTAGCATTCTTGTAACTGGCAAAATGAAAAAGTTACTTTCAAGTATTCGATTCCATATATATGTGTCATACAAATACAAAGACATATTAGAAAAACTTAAAATATTAAAACACCATTGTTATGGAAGCACATGTTTCAAAAAAAGGCAGACATTGTACTTTAAATTAAACACGCAAGGTATTTTGATGCACTTGCACATTTTTGCCAGTATAATACTTGAAAGTTTACTAGCATTCTGAAAATTTGCCAGTACGCGGCCAGCATAAATTTGAGCCCTGACCAATCTAAGGAAGCAAATAGTAACTTTCATAATTATTCAGATATCATCTAATAATTATAGCAACTTGTTATACGTCTATGGAAGCGTATTTAATCTACCTCCGTTCCCAAATATAGTTTTACCTCACAATTTGGATTTATACTTCATATAACTTGCAACAAGTATGTTCACTTTGAATCGACTATGTCCGAAGCTCATGTAAAATGTATATAGCATCATATGACGATATATTCGTTTGAAGTGTCATATATTTGATTAGTTATGAGTAAATGTTTTTATTAAAAACAGTTTGATAGTATACATATGCTCACATCGTACACTTAGTCGTCTTTACGATAACAGCATCGGGCTATTGATCCGCGCTTGATGCCCGAGTGACTTGGTTTTAATGGTTTTATCGGTTTTTCGGTCATCATCGGTAAAGCGTCTAGTTCACACAAAAAGAGTCGTCACCTGATTTATATATATATAAATTGTATTTAAATTGTACAACCTGCGAGTATTTATATTTAAATTGTACAACCAGCGAGTATTTATTTATATTTAAATTGTATTACCAGCGAGTGTTTATTTATATTTAAATTGTACAACCAGCGAGTATTTATTTATATTTAAATTGTATTACCAGCGAGTGTTTATCTAACACAGATAAAAGTTGTTTAATGTTAACTTTGTTTAGATATACACGTTGATTTGGCCATGGCAAATCGGATATCCACGTCAATTTGGCCATGGCAAATCAATCCAGTGTTCGAACTATTTATATGGGACATTGTGGATATTTCCCGTTTTGTTCTTTCTGAATAAAACTCTTCCATTTTTGGACCATACAAAGTCGACTTCGTCGGGCATTTTCTTTCTGATGCATGTCAATACTTGCTGGTTGATGAAGCTCATGTCTTCATTTATGAATATGCCCGTGCCCTTTTCTTTAGCATGACTATGTCTCGTTTCATTCTGCTCGAAATCATTCTTTTGTAGGTTTAGATTTTCGAGTTTGTTGTTATACCATTTTCCTGCTACGTGTCAAAGAGTTTCCCTTCAAGAATATCTATCCTCTGTGATGGATTTCAGAAACTCTTTTCATTTGATGGAACGTTCCTCTTATTAGTTGTTTGAAAGTATCGTCATCTTTTGTTAAAACATTTGGCATTTTACTGTTTATATCCAACAGCAGCTTTGTTATTTGATGTAGGTCGGTACTTCCGACACCTTTTGGCTTTGTTTCCCCAGTCATACTTTTAATTTTTAACTTTAATTTTGTCTTTAGTTTCACTTATGTGTTTTGTCTCATTTTTTCTTTTCCCCTGTTTTGTCCTTATTTATATATCTAATTCATCAATACTGCTCAAATCGCGTTTTCTCTTTCTTTCTGTTTCATCGTTAATGTCCATTTCCGATGTGCTAAACATCACTTTTTTGAGTAGTATAGTTTAATAAATTTTGACCGTGACTCACGTGTCAGTATCTACTGTATATAATTACATGCGAGGTATACCACTGTTTCTTGCATACCGGACAAGGATTTCTTGCATACCGGACAAGAATATCCGCCATTTTACCGGGGCTAGATATTTCCATCTCACCCTAGGGTCGAGATAAAATTCACGCGCGCCAACATCCGGTATGCAGGAAAACATGCAAAACGTTAATAGCTGGTGGCGTCAACGCACAACATTTCTCTGATATGCAAGAAAAAGAATCTATCATGGGTATTCGGTTCAGATAGGGAATTCCAACCCTCGGTATAAGTGTTTTAATCGGAACCTCGGCAGAGCCTCGTTTCCGATAAAAACACTTATACCTCGGGTTGGAATTCCCTATCTTCACCGGATACCCATGAAAGATTCTTATAATCCGTCATTTTACCAGGGCTAGATATTTCCATCTCACCCTAGTGTCGAGATAAAATTCACGCGCGCCAACATCCGGCATGCAAGAAAACATGCAAAACGTTAGTAGCTGACGGCGTCAAAGCACAACATGTCTCTGATATGCAAGAAAAAGAATCTATCATGGGTATTTGGTTCAGATAGGGAATTCCAACCCTCGGTATAAGTGTTTTAATCGGAACCTCGGCAGAGCCTCGTTTCCGATAAAAACACTTTAAGTCTTACCTCGGGTTGGAATTCCCTATCTTGACCGGATACCCATGAAAGATTCTTATAATCTACTACGATCATTTATGCGATGCGTCTACACGTCACTGACTGTTCAGCCCATGTTTTGAAGAATTTACAATCTCATTTTGTAATGGCTATTTATGCAATCTCTTCGTGATTTCTTAAATTTCAGTTAATGTAAATTCTACTGAGATTATATTATCACATAAAACCACGGATACAAGTTGATGATACTGAATTGAATTGAATTGAATGTTGTTTAACGGCTCATCAACACAGTACAGGTTATTAGAGCCGCCCAGAGAGAGGGGAAGGATACATAGGAATCCGGGAACCTGCCCTACTCTTATTATCGAATAGATTTCTATGGTTCTTTAACGTGCTCGGAGGATAGACCGATACACGGGACCGCCCGGTTTACGTCCCCATCCGACGGACGAGGCTAAGGAAAAGTGTCTTGCCCAAGAACACACCGACGGAACACAGTGGCACCACGGAGGATTGAACCCGGGGCCTCCGGTTACAAATCCGCCGCGCTACCGACTGCGCCACGCCAGCCCTCAAGTTGATGATACAACGTGAACTCTGAACGTATCATATGACATTCCAGGCAAATCATATGGCGTACCTAAATATGTTACACTTTTGCTTGTATTTCGGTAATAATTTGCGTTTATAATAACACCAGTGCCCAGTGGATTACAGAAACTTTAGCACAGTGTTTTGTTTCACTCTATGTATTAAATCATCCTTCAGAACAAATTGATTTTTTTTATTTTGGCATCGAACGTATTAGGGTCAGCCCCTTAAAAATAAGGTCGGTCGGGCAACCGGAAACACATATATTGTCTTATCTTGTGCGGCCACTCTTTATTACGTATTACGTTCAGTGCGAGTGCACCTCACGATCAGCTGGAATGTTTTCTCTTTTTTTGTTTGTTCGATATCTGTTACTGTTGGTGTATATATTTTATATCATGGCAATGATATCGCTCTGGATTGTTAGAAACATGCCAATATTTAAACATGATTAGTGCATGTGTAGTGCAGAAAGAGAAACAGAACAGTACGCAAAACCTGGACCCGAGAAATGGGCTAATAAATACTGAAAAGGGGATCTCTATGAAGCAACAACCACAAACAAGAGAGAAAAGTAGCCGTCGATGGTTTTATTTAGTCTGTTCATGATAGGTAATATAAGTTGCAACACCTCTAACGCCCCTAGCACCGGCTGAAGCGGTATTCTGAATATATGGCTTGATGATCCCAAAGGACTATTAAGTATTAACACTACTGATTTGCAGTCGGGGCGATTTTACAACCGCCACCCAGCACTAACAATACAGCCGCCACACAGCACTAACAATACAGCCGCCACACAGCACTAACAATACAGCCGCCACACAGCACTAACAATACAGCCGCACTAACAATACAGCCGCCACACAGCACTAACAATACAGCCGCCACACAGCACTAACAAACGATAATCTGAATGTTAATAAGTTGATCATGAAAATTATGTCAAAGTCCTGTAGCTAATTTAAAATCGGCACTCTTTGTGGATGGTATAGGGAGTATTCGTAACCGGGGAACGCCCAATTAACAGGGTTCAAATTCAACACTTATTTACTTGCTAAACGCAAGTAGAATTTTGCAGACTGCAAGTAGAAAATACTAGCACTAAGTCTTGCTAAATTGTTTAAGTAATAAAAGGAAACCACTAGGTCTCAGTCTACATTTATCCACTGAACATATTTATCTAACTTAGTTAAATAGGTGGATATAAGTAAGTTTAATTATACATTATTAAATTCCGGCATCTAGCTGAGTGTGAAATTGATATTATTTACACATATAGCAATCCTTCTAAAATGAATCAATGTTTTAAGTTATATTAATGCAAATACCTTAATTAAAATACAAAGTAGAAAACCTTCGCACTTACTTTTTTTTAGCAAAAATATTAAATGTGATCCCTGAATTACCATCTAGCCCATACAATGGACGCTAAGGCAGTGGCATTTATTGTATACTATTGCATGTGCAAAAAAACAAAATGGAATATGTGTCTGTTATAAGCAAATATACAGTTCAGCCAAACACATAATAATTTCTATGAGACGACAAGCTTTACAAGTACTATACTACAGTATAACTCACTTGTTTGAATGTGTTAGAACACAAACATCTTGACCTGGAGCCTTGTCATCTGAAATCAAAACAGATTGTATATAAATTGAAAAATAACATATCAAAACGCCATCCTTAATTATCTTGTATGTTTATTCCCAAGCGACATGCTCTGACATGACAATTTAGCCCCATTTATACTGTACGGTAGACCTGATACACGCCCGCTTTATGTCTCCACCCGACGGGCCAGGCTAAGGTAACATGTCTTGCACACGAACACTCTCAATGAAACTCAGTGCCGCCGATGAGGTTTGAACCCGGGACCACCGGTTTCAAGTCAGACGTGCTATCGACTAGCCAACGCCAGTCGTAATATTAAACGGAATGAAGGCATATGTTCAAAGAACATTTATTATTGAGAGTTCTGAAAGACATGGAAAAATGTGAACAAATAACCAAAATTAGATGATAAACATCGAAGATACCACCACTAAGGTCCATTGCATGCTACTACAGGATACAGTTAGTTCCGCTGCCTGCAACGGTAGGACACAGTAAGGTCCCTTGCATGCTACAGCAGAAGACAGTTAGGTCCCTTGCATGCTACTATAGGACACAGTTATGTCCCTTGCATGCTACGGAATGACTTGGGTGCCTTGAGTGCTACTGTAGAACATAGTTTGGTCCACTATATGCTACGGTAGGACAGTTAGGTCCCTTACATTTTACAGTAGGTCACGCTTAGGTCCAGTGCATGCTATGAAAGGACACATAAAGTCCCTTGCATGGTACTGCAGGACACACTTAAGTCCCACAGTAAGGTTCCTTGCATGTTACAGTAGCACTTGGTTCGATCCCTTGCATAATTAGGCATTAATAGTATTATGCATGCTAGGGTAGGACTGAGTAAGGTCCCTTGTATGCTACAGCAGATCACAGTTAGGTCCTTTGCATGCTGCATTAGGATACAGAGAGGTCCCTTGCAAGCTACAGTAGGACACAATTAGGTATTACGCACGCTAGGGTAGGACAACGTACGATCCTTTGCATGCTACAGTAGAACACGGTTAGGTCCCCTGCATGCTACAGTATGACAGTTAGATAGTTTGAATGCTATTGTAGGACACAGTTAGTTCCATTGCGTGGTACGACAGGACAGCGTTAGGTCCCTTGCATGCTACTGTAGGACACAGTTAGGTCCCTTGTACGCTGCTGTAGGGCAGTTAGGTATGTATCTTGCATGATACTGTAGTATCGTTAGGTTTCTTGCATGATCTACGGTAGTTATTGAAGTCTGAGGTACTCTCAGAATGACAATCAAGTGCCTCCAGCAAAATATTAATAGTAGATGCTTGCAAGAAAAAAATAATGGCCTTTTTGTCGGCTGTTTGACACTAATTAATGCCATTTTAAAAAGACAAAGCGATGTTGAATGTATGTGAGTAGAAGAGAAAATGTGCAATATTTTCGTGGTAATAACTAAGCATTAATGCTGTGTCCAAAACTTGCTTTTATGAATACGTATTAGCTGTAAATATGTATAAAAAAAATAATCTGCGTACAGCACGCATTGTGATGAAAATTCTTTTTCTGGAGCAATAGTCTATTTACATGCAAGAGTAATGTCCCTTGCTTGTTATAGTAATACACAATTAAGGGAGGACAGTTAGGTCCCCCACATGTTATGGTAGGACACAGTTTCTTCCCTTGCATATTACCGTAGGACACAGTTACTACCTACAATCTACAATGTCAAAATTGAAATTCCTAACTGACAATTTACCGTGATACGGTAGGTCACACTTAAGTCCCTTGCAGCATGCTACGGTAGGACACAGTTAGGTCCCTTATATGCTACTGTAGATCAGTCAGGTCCCTTGCTTGCTACGGTAGGACACATGTCCCTTGCATGCTAGTGATTCTACTCTAGGACTCAGGTACCTTGCATGCTACTGTAGGACAAAGTTAGGTCCCTTGCAGGCTACAATGTCAAAACTAAAATATGAGAAATTGACAATTCCTCAACTAGACAATATACATAAGCTAACATACTTTTAGTACATGCTTTTTTATAAATATATGCCACATTTTTCTTGTCAAGTTACCAAATCTGCCATGTGAACACCACAAAAGTACAGAAGACGATACCAGTAATTTGCAATATATATAAATACCATCACAATTTCAGCATTATCCCTGAATTTAGTATGTTGTCCCTTATAAATTGATGCATTTGGGAGTTATCCTCTTTGATTATTTCATTTTTTTAATAATTAAAATATCACTTTATTTTGTTTTCAAAAAGAAAAAATCAATTAGATCAAAATGCATGTACTTCTCTGAAGTCTGAAAATGTCTATATATTTGTATTTATCACATAACATGTGGTGTGGGAGTGTAATAACACTATTCAATATTTTCGATATTCCACCAGTGGTATAACATAACGTTAATGACGTCATGGACGTCACGTTAATGTATGTTTTCTGACGTAATGACTATGTGACGTTATAGGTATGTAATAAATAGAATCTAACATTCGTTCTCATTTTTATTATTGAATTCACTTCTCACAGGTTAATTCCCTTTAACCCTGTTTCCATTTTACATGTAATTGTTTTGATCGTTCTTTGATACTCAGATCAGAAATATACCCGTTAGCAAAAATGATATAATGCTGGGCGAATGAGTACTCATGTAAGATCCTTTATTTAATGTCGCTTTTAACAATCTTTCAGTCGTATCAGTCATGTCATGACAGACTTGTTACTGTAGCAGAGGGCTCTATGCTCATCCTTACAATGCTGCCACACTGCAGGGTCTACCACAGGCCATTTAAGAGCGTATTCCTCCTATCCGTTAGTTCTAAATCTACTACTTAATTAACCCACTATCCTTTGATCTCTCTGCCATATCCCTTTAAAACACCAATAAATCTCCAAAATGCATTATAGTATACCTGTCTTTAAATAGCTCCTTGTAGGCTATACTTCTTAAAAATCTTTTCATTTACAGTTGAAATATACTTAATAAATCATGAACTGTGAAAACATATTATTCACCTGAAGGGTACCTCCCTCGCACACCTTTCCCCATGACATTCAAATTTAAATTTCCCCTATCCTTAAATAACTTCTGTGGAAGACCCCTGCACTGGAATACCGCACCATGACGCATGACATGATACCCTACCTAGTCACATTATACCGACACCAGGCCGACCAGTCCTAGAACGCTACCTTTATAACTGAGCATCAAACAAAGGGAGCTGCTACTACTACAGTTTTTTATAAAAGCTTTCTAATGACCCGGCTAGATTGAATTTGGGTTTTCAGGTGCACCAACACAAAAAGGTTATATGGACACGGCTAGGGATTGAACCAAAGACCTCCGGCTAGAGATTGAACCCAATACCTCCCGGCTAGAGAATGAACCAAAGACCTCCCGGCTAGAGAATGAACCCAAGACCTCCGGCTAGAGACTGAACCCAAGACTCCCGGCTAGATATTGAACCCAAGACCTCCCGGCTAGAGATTGAACCCAAGACCGCCCGGCTAGAGACTGAACCCAAGACCTCCCGCCTAGAGACTGAACCCAAGACATCCCGGCTAGAGATTGAACCCAAGACGATTGAACCCAAGACCTCCTGCATGTGGTGGACGCTATACCATTATGCTACCGCTGTAGATGACTGTGGAACGATAAATCTAAGGGAAATAATTCAGCCTAACCTTAAACACACATCACATATAGATTTGTCTCCTCTTAGTAAATAGCTAAGTACATAGTTTTAAGGGTACTGTCCTGCAAGAATGCTGTCAATATAATATGAATATCAGAACTAGTTATAAATATCTGTCACGTAGAGCACCTCGGCAATATCTACACATGACGTTTGCATCACAATTTTTTTTATTGCCAGTTTTAAAATAGTTCACCCTGTCGCGTAACCTTAGTTAGAAATTAAGTATTACCTTCTTTGGGTTGTTCAGTGTAATTTCTGTAGCCTGGTTCCCTGGCCTTCAACAATGCTTTGCACAGAGGCCAAGGAACCAGGCTATAATGTATGGCCCATTCTGTTATTTTTTATTTTTCAGACAAAAACAATTGGGTCTGTTTCGGTCTTGTTCCCCAAAAAGTTAGGGTAGGTAGGTAGGATTTTTCTTTCTTTTTTTTGTTTTAGAATTAATCCTTACTACACTAAATTCACATCAAAAGCATGTTTATTGAACAAAGCATGTTTATTGAACATAGGCCCATTGGGTGGTCCACTATAAAACTGACCTTACATGACCTTAAAACAAAGAAACAACCTTTTTTTTTTGGTTTTATCAGTTTAATAATGCATCTGCACAATTATAAAAAAATATACCAACCCTGATCATAGTGATAAAGTAGATCGATGAAAGAAGGATGTGTCTTTACTTAGATTTGTATCTTATCGTTTTTAGCTCTACTATTCGAAGAATAATAGAGCTTATGTAATCACCCCGGGTCGGCGTCGGCGTCCCACATCAAGGTTTGCGTGTAAGCTGTGTTTACAAGTCTATATCTCTTACATTTCTTATCCTAGCACAACCAAATTAATTTGGCCATGGGCTTCCTTATAGCATTATCTTAAGGGCTGCATAAGCAATTTTGATTCCTGTAACCCATGGGCTCCCATGGAACCCAAATTACGATAGCCCATAAAATGTGTCCCATTTCACATCAAATTTTGCGTGTAAGCTGTGTTTACAAGTCTATATCTCTTACTATCCTTACTCTAGCACAATCATATTTGGGCATTAGCTCCCCCCCCCCCCCCCCCCATTCCCCCCCCCCTTCCCACCACCACCACACACTCGAAACTAGAATATTTTTATTTATTTATTTATTTATTTTTACATATTTCTGTTTTGTTTGGTCACTTCTTACACATACTATTACCTTCTTACACATATATGTTGCTCCCTCTCCCTCTTATTTTTTTTACATATTTCTGTGTTGTTTTGGTCAATTCTTACATACAGCTATGTTGCCCCACCTCCCCTCCCCCACCCCACCCCCACGCTCGAAATGGAATATTTTTATTTAATGTTTATTGTTTTTTACATATATTTGTGTTGTTTTGGTAAATTCTTACACATAGCTTCTTACACATATATGTTTCTCCCTCCACCCCATTCCCTGCCTCTCCACCCCCACCCCCCCCCCCCCCCCCCCCCCACTACCCCCCTCCCCCACCACCAAAAAACTCCAATTTTTTTTTTTTACGTATTTCTGTGTTGTTTTGGTCAATTCTTACACATAGCTTCTTACACATATATGTTGCTCCCTCCCACCTCTCCCCCACCCCTCAAAACTTGATTTTTTTTTATATCTATTTGTTTTTACATATTTCTCTGTAGTTTTGATCAATTCTTACACATAGCTATGTTGCGCCCCCAACCCCACCCCACATTGTTTTGTCCTTGTTTTCTGATGGTATATACTAGCTATATAATGTATTATTCTCTGCAAAATCGAATAGTCGAGCTGCGCTGTTCTCCGACAACTCTTGTTCATTTATAAACTTTCCTTACATAAACTGTCCTTATTTTAAAGTCGCTATCTCGCCAGCAACATGCAAGTTTAAAGCAGATGTATACCATTTCTAAGCCTACTATTAACGATAAGGTATATGTGTAACTTGCATATGTTGCGAATCTTGGCAACTGAGCATTTATCTCTTTTTTTTTCTTTTTTTCAAATGGGTATTTTAGGATTTTAATTGGTATTTCAAAACTAGACGGGTTTTCCATGGAACACTTATGTCGCCTGCCATGTGCTTATTTCAGTTAGTACCACTAACTATAAAGTTTGAAGACTGGGGGTGTAATCCTTCATGAATTATGAACCTTTTTTTTTTAAAGTGTTAAAAGTTCATGAAAAGAGGCATAAATCTGCAATTGATTAGGAAGAAAAGTATAAAGTTTCATTACCATAGGTCAATATTTTGCCAAGTTATGAGCTAGGTTAGGCATAACTCAGCTGAAATGAAAGTAAGAGTTATTGATAATTGGTCATGGGTAACAAGTTAACTACTTCTTAAGTGCGGGCCATTTATGAGCTTGGTTAGGTTGCAGGTTAAAGTTTTATGAAAGGGTGCATAACTCTAAAATACTAAAATCAAAGTCAGAGTTATTGGACATGTCATGATGTGTAACAACATTCCTTGGGTTAAAATAAAGATGTGTGTGAAGTTTCATAAACATAGGTCAATTACTTTAAAGTTATGGCCAAGGTTAGGTTGCAGGTGAAAGTGTGATGGACGACGATGTACGATAGACAAAGTGATCCCTAAGTGTCTGCCATGCTAAGCAGGTGACACAGAAACGTTTGCTACACCATAATTATCACAGAAATAATTGTTAGATCTGTGTAATTATCAACGAGGTAACATTATCTCTTTTTAATCTCTTCTTGCACAATCTCCAGAATGTTTTTACATGTGACTTCCCAATCAACTGCCGACATAACATTATCCAAAATTCCAAATACAAAGAATTTTTTCTAATCAAATAGCTTTCGTTTTTGGTTCTTGTAAAATAGCCAAACATTTTGTTTGTTTGTTCAATAGATTAACTTTCCTTACTACCTCTTTTTGCAATATTGACATTTGAACAGTTAACTGAACTAGAACTGTCGCCGGAGGCGGACAAATACCCCCGCTGGCAACTTGTTGGGGAGTGGGTAAACATACAAGACTTTGTTCCTATAAGCTATATAGATATATATTATAGAGAAAAAGCCTGGACAAGAATTTTCTATTTGACTACTAAGTATGAAATACATTAAAATACCCAGGGCCATAACTGAGTGGAAAATTATCGAACCGGAACGTCACAACAATATGCACATCTCCACTTCATATTGATGCTTTGTAGCAAGTTTCACGAAATAATAACATCGGGTTTTAGATAAATAGCCCAAACAAAATTTTCTATTTCACTACCAAGTATGAAATGCATTAAAAATACAAAGGGCATAACTCAGTGAATAATTATTGTACCAGAACGTCATGATAGTATGCACATCTCCACTTGATATTGATACTTCCTGGCAAGTTTCAATAAATTCTAATAAGGAGTTTTAGAGAAATAGCCGGGACAAGAATTTTGTATTATATATATATAAAATTATATTAGAAATACAAAGGGCCATAACTCAGTGGAAAATTATCAAACCAGAACGTCAGGACAAAATGCGCAAATATACTAGATATTGATGCTTCGTAGCAAGTTTCGCGAAATTATAACATGAGGTTTTAGAGAAATAGCGTGGACAAGAATTTTCTATTTGACTACCAAGTATGAAAAGCATTAAAAATACAAAGTGCCATAACTCAGTGGAAAATTATTGAACCGCAAAGCCATGACAGTATACACATATCCACTTGATATTGATACTTCCTAGCAAGTTTTGCTAAATTCTAACAAGGAGTCTTAGAGAAATAGCCCAGACAAGAATTTTATTATATTTATATATTAGAAATACAAAGGGCCATATCTCAGTGGAAAATTATTGAACCAGAACGTCATGATAGTATGCGCATGTCCACTCGATATTGATACTTCCTAGCAAGTTTAGCGAAATTCTAAGAAGTTATTGAGAAAATATCCGGACAAGTATTGCGTCTACGGATAGATATTAGAACTACAAAGGGCCATAACTAAGTGAGTGGAAAATTATCGAACCGGAACGTCATCAAAGTATGCGCATGTCCCCTTGATATTGATACTTCCTAGCAAGTTTCGCGAAATTCTATGAAGGAGTTATTGAGAAATAGTCCGGACAAGAATTTCGTCTACAGACAGATATTAGAACTACAAAGGGCCATAACTCAGTGGAAAATTATCGAACCAGAATGTCATCATAGTATGCACATGTCCACTCCTATTGATATTTCCTAGCAAGTTTCGCGATTTTTCAACAAGGAGATATTGAGAAATAGCATGGACAAAAATTGCGTCTAAGGACAGACGGACGGACAAGGTGATTCCGGTATACCCTGGGGGTTATAAAAACAAATGAAGTTGAGAACTGGCCGGCCACATGTCAATTGCAAAATGATGTCTATATTAACAGCAATGGATAAATACAATTCACTGTCAAAAAGGATCATTTGCATATTAATTAATTTTATTATTTTGATTACTTCTGTATTTTACTGGGTATATTTGCAAATATATTTCTCATTTACAGCTCTGATGACCTCTAACAAGTATAAATGTTCCAATATTTTCTTCGATGATTTCGCCTCGAAATATCTTGCAAGACTCTGTATTTGAGAACTTGGTTGGTTGAATGGTGTTTTACGTCATTTTCAGCACATATTAGGCTATATATGTTTGATATTTTTTCGTGGTGAAGGCAGACCACCCGATTATTGCTGGCTAGAACCAGTACTGTATTGAATACAGCCTCCCGCCATTCTCTGGTGATATTGGGTACCCCCTGGCCAAGTCAGCTCAGTTGGCAGAGTATTCGCCCTGTAAGCGCAGGGTCCCGGGTTTGAGTCCCATACCAGCTGCACTTTTCCCCTTGGTTTACTTCATTGGTAATGAGGATAATTAGGTAAACGCGGGATAGCGGCACCGGGGGTCTGGAAAGAACAGAAGAATTGGGTCAGCTCTTAAAAGGGGGATAAGTGTGGTGATAAGTGTACTGGGCAGCCCAGTTAGCTCAGTTGCCCTGTTAGCGAGAGTTGCCCTGTAAGCGAGAAGTCCTGGGCCGATACCCGTACCAGCCGTACTTTCCCCCATGGTTTACATCAATCCGTAAAAATCTACACAACCTCACAAGTCGAAACCCACAGCGGTGAGAGGCGAGAAGGTTTCAAATGCAACGTCTTTACCATTCCAGTCATGGGAGGTCTTTGTATCTGAAAACTTAATTCTACCCAACTCTTGAATAAAACCACAAAAAAAAAAAAAAAAAAACATCAAATGGAATAACAGGAAATTGTTAGGTGTATTCACAAGAAATACGGAGTCTTGCAAGATATTTCAAGATGAAAACATAGAAGAAATGGCTAAAATATATAGTGAAAGCGGGGTCGTTACGAAAAATGACACTGAAGTGATATTGATCTCTGATGACAATTTTCCTTTAAATTTCTATATGATTTTTTTCTTTGTCTGGAAGCAGTTTTCCATCGACACAAAACTTACATTTATGTTAAAATGTGCCAAAATTAACTAAATACGTAAAACCTTGCTGAAAAACCCAATCGCGAAATCTAGTGACAATGTGAATTCTGGCTGTGGATCTAATTATCATGCTAAATATAAACACAAATACATTATAGAATATACGTAACTATACATTGCACATACTTATGAAGTATCTTTGTGTGTAATATCTCTCCACAACTGATTTATACGACGCAATGTCTGCTTTTCCATACGATGTGTCCATGTTCGCTGAAGAGTGTTCAAGGGAAGTAAAGCTGAAGTGACCGTGTTAAGCCCCGGTATCTTTGTCGGTATCCGGTCGTACCAGGGACTGCAGATCGACGATATACTAACAAAATCCTGAAAGTAATCAACCACCAAATTAAAACGTAATACATCTTATCCATCTACACGCACACGTGCAAACAACACTACTGTATGTTTTATTAAAAGGAATATACCGGTTAAACACCAAGGCATCCGTGAGACAGCATACAAGACAATGGTTAGATGACCTGTAAAAGACGGTTAATTTAGCGGGACTTGCCGGTCTCGGGTAGGTGTTAAATGTAAAATTATTTTTTTGTAATCAAAACATTACATTTAGATTGTGGAAACTAATTTGATGTGTTTATATATGATTAAATAAACGATAATGATAAAAATATTTAAAAAAAATCATGTTTTTGATGTTTGTATTGGTGTATTTGCATGAAATTGAAAACGCCGGGCTCCGTTTTAGAAACGCCTGACTCGTCTTTAAACCATTATTACAAACCGTATTATCGTATATTATTTTATTCCATATACAAAAAAAGCATGAATAACAAGAATTTAATAACATGATATTTTTTTCATTTATGACACATTATATAATGTTGATTTATCTTTAGAAAGGCATGGTATATGTATGATATAAATGTAAATATGTAGGTTTATTGAACACTTTACATCACTATTCATCAACTGGACTGATTAGCCTTTTACAGACTTTACATTGCCAATCCATAGCATCAACTACTCCGACACATTGCTTGTGTAACCACTTTTTACATGTTTTCCATTCACATTGGATTAAATCGTCTACAAATGCGGGCATTCCACAAATACATGATTGTTCAATTTGTATACATTTCACTGTATGACTTGTGATGCCATCATTTCTACTAATTTTCTTTTCTTTTGGGAATGGGGTCAATTTTACCTCTTTCAAACAATGAAGCAAGTGTTTTCTTAATTGAGTTCCAACAAATTGTGTCCTAACATCGAAAGTATTATTACAAAATTCAACAAGATTTGCAATGGCAAACAGACCGCAGTCATAAGAATTGTTTTGTTGCTTCACTCTCGGTACTTTAACTTCGAGTCCCGGCAAATTAACCGTCTTTTACAGGTCACCCAGCTCGAGTATGCGTCCACAGTATGGAAATGGCCTAACGCATAGTCATTATATGGACTTCATACAACCAGGGCTTTAATTATTCAGCTGCCGAAGGCAGCTGACTCTTATATGACTTCAAAATATGTCTATGGTTAACAGACTGTGAATCATGTAGCCGACAATAAGCATGCATTACAACTTCAATTCCTAAAGAACCCGTCTAAAAAACTTCAATGGTATAAACATATTTTTCAATGTTCAAAGCTTGCAGTTTTATTGCCTCAAATGACGTTTTCGTAGAGCAGTCTACTAAAAGTGTAGAATGCGGCAATATTTCCGGGATCTTCACGTCCGGCGGGATTTTTTACGGAGCACAATGAAACTGAATGAAACGCAACTATTGGAATGGAATAAGTGCAAAGCTGTATTTTAATGGAATAATACCTTTTTATGGAATAATACCTATTTATAATGCGGTATTCTCGTAAATAACGCCAGGTTATACACTAGTCGATGGGTTTATTCGCTGGTTTTGGTTTTCATAATTGCACATGTAATGATAAGGTAGCAATGAACAGTTTCTTTGAGTTTTTATCTTTGATAACGCAATCTTATAATACACATGGTAGCAGTGAGAGAAGCGAGGTCGCCCACCTTGATTCAAAATGTTTGGTAGGAACAATTGATAGTAAAACTCGGGAAGAATGTGTCTGGTAAGAAAACAAAACGGTCGTGGCGTGTTTACGTCAACATTATTTTTTCAATATTGTTTTAACACCCGTGACTTGATATGTTATGTTAAACTTCGTTTCCAGTCCCTACCCAGATATATGCTATTTCCTCTCGGCAGCTAATTTACGCTTGCGTAAAACTTTGCTTGTCATCCCAGATACAACTACTCTACATATGAAAGTGTAACTGTCTACATCTACATAATTATCTAAGTTGACCATAGATCGGTATAACTTAATGGAAATGACTTCCATAATATAGCTAAGAAGAGGAAATAAAATAATAAAAAAAAATAAAATAAAATAAGGCGTGCGTATAAGCGTTTATTTATCCTCGCTGTATTGCACTAAGCATTTTAGCGAGCAGTCCTAGGTTTAAAGTCTCATCCGAAGGACTGGTAAGGTAGGAAATACTTTTGAAATATTTCGATAATTAACCAAAATTCGGTCCTGGCTGGGATTGAACGCGCGATCCCTGGGTTACTAAGCCGCAATGCTAACCATTACACCACGGCGCTACCTAAAATAAGGCATAATACACGGACCGTAACACATTTACAATACATTCAATGAGAAATATGGAAGTGGAGAGCTGATGGGTTATATACTGAAAAAGAAACGCATAATCAATATGTTGCCTATATTACACTATTATATACACCTAATTCTACGTAATATTCCAGATATATCCCAACGTGTTTTGTACAAAAAGGGGCTAGAACTAATTTACAGAAAGGGCAACTCTGCCATGTAGTAGACCTTTTAATCAAAGTATATTGTATTACACGAAATTCATAAATGTTGAAGTTTCCCTTGAAAAACTCAAGCCATTTCAGTATTGTGTTTAATGTTAAGAGATTGCAACGTTTAAAGCCTAAGTTTGCTCACCTGCTTGAGCCAAATGCGCATTTTGTCGATAATGAAACTTTAAAGGGGTAACTAATGGTGTGTTCGGTGATATTTAAACCATATTTCCGAAAGGACAGACCTAATGTCGCCCTGTACCATTCGATTAACAGAAGTATATTAAACATACAATATATAGCGGAAATACCCGTTATGCGTTTCTTTTTCCTTTCAGTATATATACATAATAAAAAGAAATAAAGAAGAAAGTGTCCCCAATCGCTTTTCACTCATCGAGTACTAAACCAATCCGGGTTCCGTGGCGGTACCAGGGCCCATATGTAGCTTCCGGCATAGCTCGATTGCCGACTTGACAACTGCCTACTTGGCAACTGGGATAAGCCCTGATTTAGTAGGAGATAGGCTCAGCCGCTGTGGCTGAGAGAGAGAGAGAGTTCCACAGGGGTAGTGTCCTGGGGGAAGAAAGCGTGTTTGTAGTCATATTAAGAAGTTGAAAACTGTCTGTACTTTTTTGAATGGACTGATATGGTTATAGCTGCGAATGGGGTTAAGTAGTCGCATCCTGTAGTCAACAAGGTCATTATAACCACCTTGTAAAGCAGTGGCAATTGCAATTTGGATCTCCTGTTTTCAAGGCGTTCCCACTTCGGATGACGCTGCTAGTGGTTCTGTGTCCGTACGTGGTATCAGAGGCGGATCCAGGATTTCATGTTTGGGAGTGGGGTGGGGGGCGTAAGTTTTCCAAACATGGGTCGACAAGCAAAAAACACTCCAAAATGACTTATTTTGCCATTTTTAGTGGGTCGTAGGCCTTTTTGTGGTAGGTAAAAACATACTTGGCCAGGTTTTAGGGGGAGCGGATCCGCCCATGGTATATCGGACAGCTCGTGTTTGAACCATCTCCACTTGTGGTGAGGATTTCATACAGTAGCACAGTAGTCCATGTTAGACCTAACCATACTGATGTAGGCATTCGTCATTGTCTCCTCGTTGTTGTACTTCATATTTCGCCACAGGAAGCCCAGCATGCTGTTCTTGGTGACTCGATCAATGGTGTTCTTCTAAGAATATTTGCTTAGATATTTCGTTCTGTCTTGTAGATCTAGGACGCGACCTGTAAGTCGATGTTGGAACCTGGTGGAGTTGCGTGATCTTGTTGCGCTGAGGAGGATGCATTTTTGCTGATGAAATTGTCATGCAAGAAAAACGTGTATGCCACTTGGATGGCATACCATGGAGTAGAGGAGGGAGCCATCCCCTCGCCATACACAGATACATACTAATGTCTTTTTTTTGTCTTTTTTTTTTTTTACAATATTCATTTTCCCCACTGCCTGTTGTCCAGTGGAATAAACTGTCAACAATTATAGATTTAGTGCCAGCGCTGAATCAGTTCAAGGTGGCAGTGAGTTCTGTACATCATGTTATAACATGGATGAACACTGTTTTACCCTGGTTTTACTATCCACTCCTCTGTAAATCAACACTTACACCTTTGTATCACCTCACTCTCGAACTGTACTGTCTATCGCACTTTTTACTTTTGTTCTCACTAACTTGCACATAAGTATCCTCGTAAGAGGGAGTTGGAGTACTTGAAGAAAGAAAGAAGAAACACTCGAGGGTGCGGAGACAGATCACATCTTCTACAGATGCCTTAAAGTACAGCTTTTTTCCTACGCACCGTACCACTGTGGAACTCACTACCAGCTACTGCAGCTGAGGCCTCCGTCTTGGTAACCTTCAAGCTTTCTTTCTTTTTTTTCAATACTGCATTCAATCATGTTTGATCATCATAGCAGATTCCTGTGGTGGAAAGCGGGAGCTAGTGCCTCCTCCATTCAATGTTTGGAGTCCCAACCGGGAGCTAGTGCCTCCTCCATTCAATGTTTGGAGTCCCAACCGGAGCTAGTGCTCCTCCATTCAATGTTTTGGAGTCCCAACTGTAAAAAAGTTCTTAAAGGGGCACACGGCATCTTGAAGTTTTATCAAGCATCAATATGTGTATTTCTAAGGATTATAGTCCCCTCCACCTACGACAGGCGACCTACCCGACGATTATAGGCACACTGTTTGGACTTTTATCTGTGTGTTGTTGTGATGATATGCGAACTCAATGGTTTCTTTATAGTCTACCACACTGAATACCACGCCGTAGTAGACATGATACACCCCAGTCACATTATTCTGACACTGGTCAATCAGTCGTAGCACTATCCATTATATTGTTCGTCAATATGTGTATGTGTGTGTAGTTCGGAGGTTTATAGTCCATCCACCAACAAACACGACAAGGTAGCCCTGCCGCGACGGGCACAATAGAGTCTGACTGTTCTAGATGAGTGTGTTGGGTTGATCTGGTGCGCTGTGTTGCTGTGTGGTCGTCTCTGTTGATCGTATGTTGGTAGTTGTCGCTTTCGCTCTGTGGTTTTCGCTGTGGCGCTGAGGTGGTGGATCTGGACGGACGTCTAGGTGGTGCTGTCTACATCGCTACTGGAGACGATCCCCCGTTAGGGCCACACCCATCACAGTATGACCCCTGCGCCGCACACACCACACGATGGCCATCTTCGTCTTCGGTTTCAGTCTTCTATCCTCGGCGTCGATCCGCTGTGGCGGTGTAGCTCTCGGCTCCGGACTTCTGATTTCAACTTCCAACTTCGGTGTGGCCAGCTGTGATGGGACGCAGGAGACATCCTCACTCTCGGTCATAAGTCAGTTAAGTTATACCGGTATTGATCACAATACGCGAATAAGGTGATGGGTAATGGCGTATAGGGCTGGCAGGGCGACCCCTATACAAACATCATGAGTGCCATCAGTGCGCACGCAGCGACGTGCACGCGGTGAAGATAGCAGGTGGATTGCTCGTCAATATTAGCGTCTCTACTTATTTATCAAGGAACATTTTGACTTTAAATCTGCTTGCATATCATTAAATAAAATTTTGATTTTTCAATTTTCTATGTTATTTTACCAAATTTTCAAATATATTATTGGTGCAGTATTTATCAAGAGTCAGTAATATACAAAAACAATTTGGCTTATACTATTCTTTTAATTATTATTAATGATTGAAATAATGCATGTTATTTAGAAAAACTAACGGCACGCCGCGAGTTTTCAAAAAATCAAGATTGCATGTGTCCCTTAATTTAGTCTGAAGCTGTGTAGTTCGGGTCTAGCACACAGGGCAGTTACGGTAACCGGATAGTTCAGTCTAGAAGGATCTGAAAATGAGCCGGTTTATACTTTCCTTAAAATAGATATCCCGCAACAACATCCAATTTTACAAGAAATATATACACCGTTCTTAAACATACTATCGACGAGGTATACACATAAACTACATGTTTTGAGAATCCCTAACGACGAGGTATACACATAACCTACATATTTTGAGAATCCCTAACGACGAGGTATACACTTAAACTACATATTGTGAGAATCCTGACGACGAGGTAATACACATAGCCTACATATTTTGAGAATCCCTAACGACGATGTATACACATTACCTACATATTTGAGAATCCTAACGACGAGGTAATACACATAAACCTACATATTTTGTATCCTGACGACGGAGGTATACACATAACCTACATATTGTGAGATCCCTAACGACGAGGCATACAAATAACCTACATATTTTGAGATCCTAACGACGAGTATACACATAACCTATATTTTGAGAACCCTAACGACGAGGTATACACATAACTACATATTTTGAGATCCAAACTCTATGGTAAGGGTGCAATATAAACGTTTTAATCAGTCAGAACAAACCCCGAACCTGGAGCGTCGAATAATAGTTACCAATCATTTAACGCATATTCATCACAGGTATTTAAGAACTGGTGAAAAAAAATAAACTTTTTATCGCACATATACAACTATTATAATGTATGGCTGAACACCTGGGTAGAGTCTTGGTTCGGTTGTGTTAGTGAATTTCGTCGTTATTTGGCGGGTTAGTTTCTTTATATTCTGCCTTCCTAAAATCTTATTCTAACTTTTGTAGCTGATTTCTGCATTGTCGTCTTTTCGCCTCTTATTTGTTATTTCGCCGCGAAAGATGGACAGAACAAAAAGACGACAGGACGAAAAGACGCCAAATGCAGCGTGAAAAAGGCGGACAAGATGAAAAGACACATGACGGACAGAATGCAAAGACGACATTTCAAGGCGAAAGACGACAGAACGCCACGCGGAAAAACAAAAAGACGACACTCAGCGCGAAAAGGACGCCATTTGATATTGTTGTCTTTTCGTTAATTCGAGTGTCCTTTTGTCGTCTTTTTGCGATGCATTGTCGTCCTTTTCGTCCTGTCGTCTATTTGTTCTGTCCATCGTTTTGTCGTTCTGTCGTCATGTCGATCTGTCGTCTTGTTGTCTTTGTCGTTCTGCCGTCTTTTCGCGATGCATTGGCGTTCTTTTCGTTCTGTCGTTCTGTCGTCTTTCCGATCTGTCGTCTTTTCATTTTGTTGTCTGTCATTTTGTCGTTTTTGACGTCTGTCTTTTCGCTCCGGTTGTATGCGCATTTATTAACAAAGGGATTACACTTATGCTTGTTCCCATGCAAATGGCCGCAGTGCCGAAGTGCGCATGTCACCAGAAGGCGAAAAGAAGACAAAACGACAAGACGACCAAGACGACAGGAAAGAAAAGATGACAGAATGAAAAATACGACAAACGACATCGCGAAAAGACGACAGAGGCCACACGAAATAACGAAAAGTCCGACAATATCAAATGGCATATTTCGCGGCTGATGGACTCACACCACTATTATCTCCCTTGAATACTCCGTGCCCTACGGATGAAGATGTAGATAACAAAACGAGTTCGCTTTTCTCATTTACAGGATACATTGATTATCTTACAGGTTCTAAATCTACAGCATTTTTAGAAGAGATCACAGAAAAATCATGTTGATATTAGATTTCTAGCTAATTCTGCCCTCATTTAATAATCCACCGG